>PNEQ01105976.1:70774-162828 GCA_003012365.1 Medauroidea extradentata
CCTACTGCCAATCAGCGTGAGGCAGCTGCTCTGCTAGTCGGCAGCCAGGCCAATAGGAAACCTGTAGTAACATGCAGGAGCCAAACAGACACGGGGCTGGAGTCTACAGCCTCGGGCAGCCAATAAGCGGCCAAGTTCGCCTATATCAAACGAGCCGCCACGTCATTTCACGTCTGTATTACTATTTAGTCTGTGGTTCCACCATTCTATTTGTGCTTCATTTGCACCAGTATTATGGGAGGAAGGATTTTTACCAATGCTACGTCTAATTTGATTTTTTTTCCTCTCTTGGAAGGAAACTTTTGCGAGCTTAGGCGGTATTATTATATGATCATTAATTTAAATGAAATGCGTATGCACACGTATATGAATGTTAACATATGTTATGTAACTTAATGTATAGTTATGTGTGTATTAGCGCGTGTACGTAATTTAGTTCTAGATAACTGTATGAATTCGAAAGACTACTCTAAGAATATTTACAATAGTAATTACGTTTCATTGTGTCTATTGAACAAAAATAATACATTTTAACATATTATTGAAAAATCGTCAACCTACCATATTTTAAAATTTTTAAAACAAATTTGTAAGGTTTTTCATACTTTAGTCTTTTTAATGCAATTGCAAATATATGTTTCAAAAGTATGATTTAATTCATAAAAAATTGTTACGTAGAAATTACATTTTTTTCGCAGTAGGGAAAATTGTTTTTTTCCCTTCTCTCTGAATTGATATGTAATTAAGATTCATGATATTGGAATCAGTGTGACGATATTGAACACTTTCTTTTTTTAACTCTTGCTCTATATTTCGAAATAAAGAGCTACAGGTAAAATAAATATGTTTTTGTTAAAATTTAGAAAATATTTATCCGAGTACAAGTAAGAATACTAAACAACTTTGGTAGAGCATATACAGGTCGTTCGCGATAATGCGAGTACTTTTGGTGACCGCCTTGTCTAGAATAATAGTAGTATAGAAAAAAATTTTATTACACAGCGTTAATATGCAACAATAACTTATAGAATTGAGTATATTATTTTCTGTCATATTTTATTGAAATCTGTACAGTTGCAAATCGTAAACGGTAATACTTCTGTAAAAATTAATTTACAGTAACTCCTCTGACTTTTACAATGCGACGCATAAACGAGTACTTTAGTCATGAAAAGTTATATATACTCTTACAAAATTCTATATATATATTCCATCCAATTTGTACAATTCTTTGTAAATACACTGTCGCAGTGGGCGACAACAAAAACTAATTATAAGTGGTAATTTTCTTGTAATAATGGCATTGTTTGCCATAAAGTGTAGCTAGTACTCGTAGCCTACAGTGTTGATGTTTATATTTTCATAAGTGCCTATGGTGTAATTTTTAATAATCAATTTATTGTGTTTTAAGCTCTTGTCTCGTTTTTACATTTATTTTGTTTATGTTGTTAAAATCATAATGATAAGTATACATTTTTGTTTACATTTTAAATATTTATTTTAACTATGCAGCCTCCTTAATGTGTAGATTACGTGTATATATATATATATATATATATATATATATATATATATATATATATATATATATATATATATTTAATTTGCCACAAAATTGACTTATTTGTTATTATCATTCATTTTATTTATAATTTCATTTATGTTGGTTTGTGCCTAGGCCTTGAATTAACTCGCCCTAACTTTAGAACATTTTCAATAATATTTGCAACAGAGGAGTGTGATTTTCAAATTTATTGAATGAAGAGATTGATTACTGATGGGTTTTTAATTTGTTGATATTTTACTAGAAAGGTAATTGAAAATTATTGAAAACCGTGTAAAAACGTAGCCCAGATCTGGTTTTGCGTAGGTAATTGTTACCTACAAGAAGTTCATCAGATTACTTCTGATTATTATTGATATAAATAGGCCATCACACAGACTTGCAGTCGGCCTGCATCAACAAGTATTTTTTTCCCCAACAATTTCACCAGATTAACAGGGAAGTGAATTATTTATTTAACAAAAATGGCTTATTTCAGTGTTTTGAATGTTTGGCACATAATTTAGTTACCTACAAACATTTACATTAGTTAACGAATCCTGTATGAAATGAACTGCATTATATTGAAAATTAAAAAGGACACAACCCCTTAAAATTAGTTGTTTCAATATTATTGTTGAAAATCTACAGTAAGTAACTTTAAGTTCGAATTTAAATAAAAGAGCTAGCCTATATTTCAATACCCATAAATTACATCCTCCTAAGCTTGCTGGCTTACCATTTGATTTTGTCGAATTCTTTCTGAATCAAACCTTAAATATTTTCCTCGAGGCCCTGTTGTTGTTATTTGAGTAATTAAGTTGGTGATAATTGTGACCATGTTAATTTTTTTCTCCTTAGTAATTTTGTGCTTCCTTATTACTCATTATGTCGGCAAGAAGAGGAACATAAAGCTAAAACTTACATACCCAGAGAGTGAGAGAATTGCTCTTGAAGCTAGTCCGGCAACTGTTCACACACATATTCGTAATATTTTTGTCGTTCTTCATATATTTTTCTACAACAACCCTACTACAGCAACTAGCAACCTGTGCACCTCGCAAAATACAACGGGAAACAATGTAATTCTTATATGTAGGCCTATAATATTTACTAGGTAGGGATTTAACGAATCGTCAACAGTAAGGTTATTAGAATGGTGACCATTATCTTAGAAAGTCGAAATGGAGAAAGAATTTGTCATGAAACCGTCCGAGCATTCACCTGCAGTAATTGTGGAAAATTGATTTCATGTAAGTTAACCTGAGTATCGAACCAATATCCTACCAAATACGAGTATAATCGTGTAACACACGTCGCCCATTTAACTTGTCAGACAGTATTATGTCCCTGAATTTTGCCAAGTCTCGGCTTAGCCTGTTTCACTAGACACATGTCTAATTAATACTGAATTACACTAGGAGGCGCGCGCCTTAGCGCCAAACAGACGAGCCGCCCCTGCTAGCTACTGCTGTAGTCTTTCAGGAACACTCAGATAATTTGTCTGTAAAACTACATCTTCGCATTATTCTATATGTCGTCATGCAAGATTAGTCATGACGGAGTGTGTTGTTTATCAGTGGTAGTAGTTAACAAAAAATCATATATAAAAAATATGTCTTAAATTTCTCATTAAATTGGTTTTCAGTGAAAATATCTACCCTAAAAATTAATTTCAAAGTAAAACTCATTGGAACCCAAAGTAATTAAATTGATTACTTTTATAAAGCGCCTAGACAGAGAAATATTAAGAATTTGTTGATTTTATTTAAATAAATATAAATTAAATTAGGATTTTTTAAACGCTTGCGATACACTAAACATACAAATATTACTAACAGTACAAATCAATACGTTTTTACAAAGTACTATTTATAGTCTTTCTTTAAAAGTAACTAAATAAGGACCGATTAATTAATTTAGTAATTTTAGTGCCTAGGATTAACTTAAGATGCTGTTACAAGAACACTGCGAAGGGGAAAGGAGAGGAGGAAATAATCACCCACAACCTTTATTATAAAACATCAAAGCGATGAATGGACCTACAGTCAAGGATCACAAATATTGGAACAGTCTTCTACCTCTGTTTAATATACCCCGGTGATTTGTTTCATTTAAGCTTTCTTTTTAATTTATTTACATCAGTGTAGTCAGACTGTGGTATCAAAACAGTACAAAAACTGGAATGGTTATGTATAACATGACGCTGCTTCGTCATAACAAATAATAGGCCTTTTGTTGAAGTCGAACTCTTGTTGCAACATAAGAGAATTTGTACCGGCAACAAAAATAACGTATCAGAGTCATTGTGTAAAATGCTTTATACACTTCAAATGTTAGTCTCTATAATTATAATGTGAAATTTGTGCTTTGTTACAATACTTACTTACTTTAAAGCGAGTGATTTCGAGGTACACCATTTTATTTTCGCAGTTGTAAACTAACTCTTTACGCATTTTCTGCCTCAAAATTATATACTAAAAAAAATATTTTTGGTTGGTAGGCCTTCTGTACATTGTTATTTTAAAGGCATTTTATTTCATTCCATTTAAATATATTAATGCCAATTTCAAATATGGCTGTTTTGACGTTTAAAACTCTCACTCAAAGAAGCCCTTCAGATATTCCATAAAAAATATTAATTCAAAATACCATTAGCATAATCTACATTATACTGTGTATATGCTTGACAAATGTGACATTATAAGGGAGTATGTTAAACTCATTGACATATTTAGTGCACTACATACTCGCACATAAATGTTTGAAAATAACGAAAGTCAAATGATTGTTCTTGTATATTTGTTTATTGCACTTCATACAAAAATAATATCATCAATGTGTACATCAGTTTATATACACAACATATATTCATAGACGAATCTTCTAATACAATCTCTAACTGGTAGAAATGGAAGAAGATAAAGAGTATCACTTCACATTCTTACTACAATATAAGTTATGTACATGAGTATTCGTTATTAGCACCATTTATAACATCGGATCAGTGATCGTAGCCATCTGCAGAATCCGTTGTTACTGAAAGCTCAGTCCAAAAGAAAAGCACAAAATGTTCAGTTAGAGACCTACACATGTTCTCACCATCGCAATACATGGGTGTGGATAATCTGAAACTACCGATTGAAACATAGGGTTTCAGTGGGACGTAATGAGACATTATGAACAGCAGATATATGATTACCACAAGATTTATAACTTCGTCTGTACATTTATTAAAAACATTTCTAAAAATAAATCGCTTCCTTTGTTTCGTCCAATTTTTTGTTTACACAGAATTATTTTCAATTACTTGTAAATCTGGACATAGCTGAACATTATGTGTTAAAAGTCAGCCATTTGTGGTTTATAACTGTTTATTGGACAGTCACGAACAAATGAAAAAACCCAATAATTTAAGAAAGAACTCTTTACCAATTTTTTTTTACCAAATTGGGATAGTCAAAATATCTGTTGTGATTATTTTTTGCTACAGCGTGATTTAACACATATGATCAAAATTTGTGCTTAGCTTTCAGTTATAAATTAAAACACATAAGTGTTATCTATTTGCCAGGTTTAGGATAGGAGTATCCGGACTCTGGTGTGACGGCGGAGGGCAGAGTGGGCAGTGGTCGCCTGAAGCCAGGCAGGGGGACACCGTACACTGGGGCTACAGCTCCGGACAGACCAACTCCGGGCAGACCAGCTCCGGGTAGACCAGAGTCAGACACTACAGCTCCGGGATAGCGCGCGGCGGCGACCTCCTCTGCGGCGTTCTGCTGCAAGGACCGGAGGATGGCCTCTGGGATGGGCGGAGGGGTGGGCAGGTGGGCGCCCTGTGGCTGGAAGCCATTCTCGTCGGCAGTGTAGGAGACAGTGAAGGTGTTGCCCTCGTTGTCAGTGTAGGTGTACGATCCTTGAGCCACCTGCGCTTCAGCCCCAGGGATGCCAGCATTCTTCACTCCACCGGACTCTGTGGCCGCGATGCCGTTAGCAGTCTCGTAGCTGCAATAAACATGTTTGATCATGTCACATGCAGTAGCAATACAAGAGATTTACATAAAAATATTTACTGTTATTTATTTTCCTTGTATTGAGGTGTAGATAAAAATGTGAACTTTCAGCCATTTCCTTCATTAGATACATAGTACTGTCTTACATAACAGTGAAGTTTTACGACTGATAAATTTAGGGCAAAGTGTTGATAAACATTCCGTATTATAACTTTGACTGGAGAGCTTCTAAACTTTTTCGTATTTTCAAGAAGATTTATGTAAACTATTCAACAGAAATAGTAGCATGAATAGTAAACACTTGAATAACATCTAAAGTGAATGGAAAATAATTTCAGAGTAAAATTTTTCGTATTATCAAGAAAATTTATGTACAGTATTCAATAGAAATTGCAACATGAATAGCTCAACAGAATGGTAAACATCTGAATAACATCTCTAATGAATGGAACAATATTGTATAGTATTTATGAAGTAGCCAGTAGACAGATTAATATGAGATAATAGAGCAGTTAATTTTTATTTCCATCTAAAAACAAGTATTTCTCTGGAAGCTAAATTTGGTGTATTCAATACATGTTATGTTTTATAAAGAACGCATAATTTCTTAATGGTTCCCAAAAAACTTTTGCTGTTAAGTTTCTAAAATTTTATTTTTTGATGTGTTATGTTTTCCCTTTTCCAGGCACGCATAAGAACAAAGTAAAGAATTAGAGTTGCAGCTGTTAATAAAAAATTAATTTGTAAGGAAAAAGAAAATTAAATCTGTCGAGAACATGTACATAATATTAATAAAAGCATCAAAAATGTCTTGTTTGTGCTGCTGTGAACACTAGTATAAATGCATACTGTGCTTATAACAATGTTAACAACCATTTAAAAGTCATGTTCGATTAAATGCAGCATTAAATTTGGTAATAAACATAATTATTACTATTGATCTATGAGAGAGAATAACTTGGTATTGCGAAAACTTTTAATTTGCAGCTTTTCGACACGAGCTTGATAACTACTTTCAAATAACATAACCCGGTAAAAAAAAAAATATATATATATATATGTGGAAATGTTTGTTTTCGTCCTTGCAGATAAATGTTTTAAAAAGCAAATTTCAGCAGGAAGTACATACGTGTATGAATAGCTGCCGTCACCATTGTTGACATTATCGTATCTGAGGATAGGAACCACTGGCCCGGAAGGCACTCGTGCTCCAGGACCGAAGTATGCTCCAGCTCCAGAGTAAGCTCCAGGACCAGTGTACGCTCCAGCTCCAGAGTAAGCTCCTGGTCTGTAGTACGCTCCAGCTCCGGGGTAGGCTACTCCAGCACCGGGGTAGGCTCCAGCCCCGGGATAAGTTGCTCCGGGTCCGGGGATCACGCCAGTTCCAGGGATGATTCCAGCTCCAGGCAGTACTGGAGCGCCAACTTTAGGGAACACATCTGCTCCAGGAAGCCTGCCAAACCCACCTGGTCTTCCAGGACCACCGAAGGGAGCGGCGATGGAGCCTGGAGTTCCTCCAGCAGTGTCTGCGCTGGAAGGAGGGAGGTAGGTGTTGTCCAGTCTACCGGCGGCCGCTGCGCCCACCAGGAGTAGCAGTGCCAACTGTTGGGAACAAAATGCGTGATTGACCGGGATACCCCGCATTTGTGAACGTGACAGCAAAAACATGTCGTTCAATTCCTGCAAATTAAATACCAGCACTAGAGTGGAAATGAAGTATAGTTAAGATCTCGAATAGTTCCAATTCGGTTGGACACTGGTGTAATTCCGGTTAATAAAACATACTAGACACTTACATTGAGCGATTTTGGTAAAACATGGAGAACCAAATTAAGGTGGTAATACCTGACAATCGAATCCGATCCATCCAGAACACTAGGACAACCTGTTACTATAGTACCTCCCACTCAATTCAAATAGTATTTAAGTAATTGTATAATTTAAATAATTTGATTATTTTTACCGTTATAAATGAAAAATACGGTTAAATGATAAGTGCAATATCATGTATAGCTTGAATTCATAGTATAATAAATCACCGAAAAGTACAACGAAATCCTTTGTGTATTATTTCACACAGAAGAAAATGCAGTTTTGGTGATTGCTCCACTTATTTTCTACATAAAGGTGACGTCCACGAATAACTGTTTTGATCGTTCGAGTCTCACAAGCTGAAATGGACGATAAGGGCGAGACACGCGTAGCTTGTTCCCTATCGCTTATACTTGATAGGCGCTAAACTGGTACTAATGTTCTCAGTCATCCTACTGGATTTTGTAATTTATCTTTATTGGGCTGTACGAGTCGTCGTCAGCGAGTTCATTTGAGACTGTGTAAACAACTTCTCACAGAAATTTCTCGTAGAAAAATCCTTGTATGAAATAATTATTTTTCAAATTGTTCAAACAGGACTCTTTGATTTCCAGTTCGAATGGTGTTACAGCAAGCGTAGAAGGTTACGACTCAAACAATGATGATTTCGGAAGACCGGCCATGACAGTGGAAGACCTCTAGTCAGACCTGCACCCATATTAAATGTCACTGCCTGCCTTCTATTCGCACCGACGCTTCATGTGCAAAGCATTCAAAAACAGTTCGTACTGAGTAGAACAGTTCGTTTTTAGGTGCGCATGCGCGATCAAAGCAGGTGTACTTGTGCCGAAGTACTTTATAGCCTCACACTTACAACAATTTTGCACCCTCTCTCACTCCAGTGTGTGCATATTTCATTCTACTACAACGCAAAACTACAAAACCCAGGTGCAAATATTGCGTTGCACCCATAAAAAGCGTATTTTAATTGGTCCTTCTGAGGTCCTTTAAGGAGGGTGTCTGCCGGCATATATGATTGATTTCTCAGGCCATGTCTTAATTTAAAGAGTACTCTGATGAGAGTTCTTGTTTGCTCTCTGGCACTCTCGCTCTGTCCAATTGTATACTAACGATGCAAAGCTTACAGGTGCGTAAATTTTATTAATGCAAGTTATAAACATGTTAATTACATTTGTGGGTAATTCTTTATTAATTTTGAACTTACCTGCATCGTACTTCAAACGGGGAATAGCTATTATACGCGATGCCAAAATATTTATTTTATATATTTAAACACACACTACGACCAACAATTGTTAACTAAATTTCTAGCCATAGGTAACTGTGCATTGGAAATAATAATTTCTGTATAAATATTAAAATATTTGCAATATATAACGTGCGTTTTTATTTTAAACTCAAACGTTAGTTGTAATAAATATGGCGTACGCCAGAGAGCACGAGAGGACGAGATCGAGTAAACAACTTCGTTCTCTTGCTCTTTCGTAATCTCGGCAAATAATTGAGGCAGACACAGTGTGCTCCCTCTGACATAGTTGTGACGTATTTGCGAGATCGAGAGCGCGAAAGAGCACTCTCTGATTGAACTGACACACGGTCTCAGTCCCATACACACTCCATGCGACTCTCCAGGGGGCCAGCACAGATAACATGCAGCAGCTCGGGCGAATTTGCCTCTGCGCTCTGCGAGCCAGTGAAAGTGGACTAGACAATGCTAATTACGATACATGAATTCACTTCTCGGTCATTACTTAACTGAGAGCAGGCTTGCTCGTGGGACTCGTAAGGTAGTTATGACATCTCCCGTTAACGTTTTTGATGCAGATAATTACTCTCCGGCAACCGAAGTAAGGGGACCTGGGTTCTAAGAGAATCTTGATGCATATGTCGTTCATAGTCTCATTTGTTTAAGACCTAATCTAGCATATCACAAACACGCTCCAGCGGAAGACTTTTAAATTAATTCTTCATGCGAATGTCAAGGCTGTTAAGTGTTAAACATCACATTATTATCTCTTTTACACGAATAATCTACCACAGCTGCTCCTCTTTTAAGAAGCTGTAATATTATTATTAATTTTAATATTGTACTTCTAGCATAAACGTTAAATGTATTTTAATTTTTACTAAGATATTGGGAAGAGAAGAGTTATTTCTAAACCAAATTGTTAATTCAAAACACTAACGCATACATGACGCCTAAACTATATGTGGCATTACATCAGTTAGATTCCTACATTTTAAGTTAAATTCCTACATTTTATTCAACCACAATGCATCCATTGAAATTCACAAATTTGTAAATATTTGTTTAAAAACTAGGGATTGTAGAGTCAATACACACTCTCAGATATATACCGGGCGTGGTAAATGTAGGGGTGGCTTCAGGGGTACTAAAACAAGTATTTTGAAGATAGGAACCATGAGTCTCCGACTTACCGTTAAGTTGTTACACGCGTTCGAGGTAATTAAAATCTAGTCCACGGTAATATATATATATATATATATATATATATATATATATATATATATATATATACATACAAAAATAACTACGATATATATATGTATATATAATAGATATTCTTTCAAAGGTAAACGAAAAGTCATTAATTGTGCGATAAGTAACTAAGGGTAGTTTTTTAGCAAAGGATTTTGAAATACTTCTTCCTTCAAGGAGACGCTGTATGCAGTTACTATCAATATATAGAACTTCAGCCGCATATAAATCGTAGAATATGGTGATGCTTCTCTTCATCACCGAGATAATAAAGAAGATAGTTATGCCTCCTAAGAGAAAACACAGAAGAAGTAGAAGGTAATTGTTCCTCCAATGAGTAGATCCTAGGAGTAGCTAAATGTTAGAGCAAGAAAGCAGTGTGGTCAACATACCGCAGTCATGATCCAGTAGGTGTTGCCGTGTGCAGGTATGGCGGTGGAAGACGACGTGCTCTGTAGAGCGGCGGTATATATAGCAGGTCCAGATCTCGGCGCAGCATCCCTGGTGAGGTGGAGGGAGGTGCCGCACTAGTTACAGTCACCCGCAGTGACCCTCGGCACGCGCCCAGGCATGGTCATCTCTGCCTGACATTTACCCGCACATCGCTGGCGTGACTTCGCCTACGAGGCGCGCAAAACTAGTCGATAGTCATTATTAATTTTCAGTGAACGGCACTTCTTTATCCTTTAACGTAACCAGAGAAGACAGTGAAGATGAAGTTTCATTCTTCAGGACAGAACAGATTGTAAGTAGAGCGGTTACTACAGCTGCAACGATAGCAACGTTTCCGTCGTGTATGCAATCAAACAGCAAAATATTGTTTATGAAAGAAGAACAGAAATTCGAAGTAAACAATTGTAATTTTTCCAAATCGACCTTAAAATTGCTATCATTGGAAACAGCATTACATAATATATTTCTCACGTTTTGGTTTGTTCTGGCGATGGTGCGAGTTGAAGTTTTCTCTTTACACTTCAAAAAATTTTGGGTTCTCTTATCGGCTTTTTAAGAAACGTTATGTAAAGAGATTATAATTTTTAAATTTACACACACCAACACCATTTCACACACGTACCACCTACACTCACACACACCTACACACATATGTATTTATTTGCAGATACATAAGGATGTTTACTTTCCAAAATTCGTGCGGCTTTGTACCTTAAATCAAACTTAAAATTTTTTATTTCAACAGAACTGCGAATGCAGTTTTCACGCTGGGTGTTTATAAAATTTAATACTCTGTATTATCAGCCTGTGCTCCGAAGTTATGAATGTTTATGAGATCATTTCCTGTCAGAGTAAGTGTGGCTTGTGTCTATGTGGCTTGGTATCTGCTTCTGTGTGTGTGGTTGCCCGTATTTTTTTTTTTTTTTTTTTTAATCCTGGTAACAAACCAAGTAATAAACAACATATTATATTTAAATGGCTGACTATAAGAAGTCCTTAATTTCAAAAGGGCGATCATTTAAAAAATTTTGGTGCTACACCATATCTCGGGTACCATTTTACTAAAGTCGTGCCAAATGTTACCACTTGCTAATGAAATATTTAACGCGAAATAGTATGTTGTACTAGCCGGCCGGCTGCGGCGCTGCCCGCGTGAAATTATGTAATGTAAACAATAACTCTGGATAAAATATGTGATGAAGGCATTAACAGCTAGCGTACTCAATAACAGTGAACTATAATTAACTGTCTTAGCTCAGTGTAAAGAGCGAGCGTAATATGCTCGTATGATGCCATAGTAATTCCCATCGCAAAGTCTTGCACGGGATACGAACCCGTAACCCCACCCCTTCCACACCATAAACTTTATACAATACCTGAGTGAATGTTAAAGGCTGGCCGTGATAATTATTTTGTATGTAGTGGCTACAGTCTAAAGAGGGTTTATTTATGAGTAGGTTGGCGAAAAGAAACGAGTGTTGAATTGATTCTCCGTGATCATTCGCTTTTTTCGGGAGACTGTAACATTTTACTGCGTTTCACCTTCTTACTTTTCGAATTTCATAAAAACCTGAATTTGATTTGTAGATATTTACATAAGCTTCATTCTTATCAAAAAATCATCTCGATATCTCAACAGGTATAAGCGGTACAGATGATCAGTTGAAATCACATTTAATTTTGTTTACAGCTTTTAAGGACGAATTTCGAAAAATCCTGAAGTAACATTTTTTTATATTTACGCAAGATATATTTTAAAGCAAAAAACCATTTCAATATTTCCACTGGTTTAGGATATAAGTGGGATTAATTAAAAAAAAAACATGTTTTATTTTTTAAGAACTTTCAAGGACGAATTTTGAAAAATTGTTAAAACACTTTTTAGATATTTACTTAAGCATTTATATAAAAAAATCACCTTATCTTCTGAAATGGTTTAGGAGAAATCACGGATTAATGAAAAACATATTTTACAACTTTTCACCCCCTTAATTTTCGAATTTCGCTAAATCGAAAAAATTTGCGATTATACATTTATTTGGGCAATATTAGGAAGTTAAAACATTTATGATAACATTCATGGTTAATGAGATACCAAGGATTCTTTTAAAACAAATTTTACCCCTTTTCACCCCCTTAATTATCGAATTTCGAAAAATCCTTTCTTAGTGGATGCCTACGGGCCAAAGGGAAGCTTCCCTCAACATTTCATGGTTCTAGGTTCAGCGGTGTGGGCTGTGCGTTGATGAGTGAGTGAGTATCTGTCAGGACATTTCATTATATATATTAAGATAAGGCAGCTATTACAAAAGCAAGCAAAACATAAAAAATTTAGATTTAATGTATAATTTCGCTATAATTTAAGCCTAATATAACCAAAATTTATATTGATATATAAAAGCATAAAATATTTGTTTTTAAAAGGTTTTATGGGGTTACAGATGTAGGTTCGTCATTCAGTAAATAAAACGATGTAAATGAACGAAGATAACGTGCCAAATTTCAACTTTCGTATAGTTAATTTTTGTTAATTACGGTTTTGAGGGACAGAACAGGAATTGATAAATATTATATGTCACACTTCTAGAACTACTCTAACGTTTGAAAGTTTTATCTCTATGTATAAAAGAAAACCCTGACTGACCGACTGAATGACTAACTGACATATCAAACTGTAGCCCAAACCACTGGGCCTAGAAATGTGAATTTTTTTGTGTGGGCGAGCACGAAATAGAGATTTTTTGAAATGCGTCTCCTAAGGGGGTGAAAAGGGGTGAAATGTAATGAAATGTGCTCTCAATTAGTCAACGATGCATATATATTGAACAAAGCGGTTTATTGTCGTGTAGTCACTTAGGAGGTGAAAATACATGTAATGTGTTTTAGATAAATCCTCGATGTATATCGAACCCGTCGAGATATTTAAATTAATTTTTGCTTCAGGGTGACGCCTAGGAAAATGGCTGCAAAAAACGTTTTAAGATTGTTCAAAATTCGAACCATCAGTACTGTACAGAGATTTTAATGAATCGTCAATTTTCTTCAACTGAACGGGCTGTCGTCATGATTTCCACTTCACGTGGATTCTTATATTAATATTTATGCTGCGAAATTAAGAATTTTCGTTATTCCACACACGAAAAGGTATAAAATTGTGTTCTCTAACACTCGATTATATTTATCTAATCAAAAGAGATACTGAGGTGTTTTTCGCGTCAGAATTATGCTTTCATAAGTACTTGAAGAAAAGCTATGCAAGTTTTATATATTGTAAGATAACTTAAATATTAATAATAAGAAAACTTAGTTTGTAAACTTTCAAAGCAGACGATCCGAAATGAAAGTATGACCAGCAAGAAATGAATTATATAGTTCTTTTCATTCCACCGTTGTATCGAGACGTATTGTTGTACAACCTCTATGAGCCTAGGAAGATAATAAATTAATATTTTATTTTTTAAATTAGTTTTCATGAACAATTTCGACGTTATGTAGAGCAGCTGTTTGTAGCTCCAGTCTATTGCTCGGCAGTTTCTGAGCTCAAATTCCGTTAAAGGCTGTGCAAAAGTGCAACTATGACACTCAAGAACTGCAAGGCAGATAAAATAATTGCAATTAGGATGAAGTCGTTCAAAAGTGGTAAAAACGGATTAAGCATTACACTATCCACTTAAGTTCCTCATCAGTATCAGTCCACACATAGCATCTCACTAACCTTAAGGTTTGGGCACCAAATACGTTTATATTTCTGCGAAACATTATCCCTCCAAAACTCCTTAATGGCACTATACTTTAAACATGTAATATAGGTCACCGCCAACAATGGTTGTGCTCGAGGGAAATCAGTCTTAATGCCACGTAAACTACGTATTTTATTTTATTACTCTATTTCATTTAAGAGTCTGTAATTAGCGCACAACGTCAAATTTGCTGTGGGTATAAATAAGGCCCAGGCGAAGTCGCTGTTAGTGGCAGGGGCAAACTTACGACTGCTTTTCGCGTAGACAGCTATAGCTACTTCCATCCTGCAGCAGAGATAACTCGACTAGCATCTGGGACATTCTAACACTTGATATCTGAACTACCTATCTGGTGTACGAAGGGTTTTTTCAATTAAAGCAACCTATGAGCAACAAACACGAGCAAAGCCGCGGGCGCACTGCTAGTTTCATATACTCATTGTCTGCTTACCATTCACTCTTTGGAAGATATTATAGTAGAATGAATACAGGCGTAATGTTTTATTTCTGAAAATATTAGAATGATTGTAACGAAAGTTTTGATTTTAAGAGTTTGTTATTAAACATTTGAGTTTATTTAGTTTATAGTTTCAGATCAGCATTTTTGAAGGCAACAAGCTAAAAAAATATTTATTACAATATTTCGGAAACTAATGTACTTATTTAACCGAAATTTAAAATTTGTAAGTAGATTATTATATTAGCTTTGATTTCTGTTAGGTTAATTTTTTGTAGAAACATACAGTCATTTCGGAATGTAGCATGCCTGAATATTACATTAAGTTTGGTTTATATTTTATTTTACAATTGCAAGTAAATTGCAGTATACAACGTTGTAGTTCTGTTGTAATTTTACATTTGTTGATTTATTTGTTTTAGTTTATTCATCATGGACGAATTAAGTTTTTAATTAATTAAGAAGTTCTGGACTAATCGTAACAAAATATTATAATTTTTCTTCCGATTTGCATTTATTAATAACGCAATAATTTTAGTTTGCTGTTTTGTAAAATAATTAATAATTTTTGTTATGTTTCGGGAAGTAATACTTTTTGGTTAGGTATCATATAGACTTTGAATTTGATTAAATATCGTTATAGATACTTATTTTAGGTGAAGACTTCGAGGTTAAGACACATCTTCCTTAATATTTTGAAAAAATTTAAAGTAATTAAAATTAAATGTTACGTACCGTATATTTGAAATTGGTTTACTGATACATGTCCGTCCTCATGGAAGAAAGGAACCTTTTAAGCCACGTTTGAGTAATATTTGAAGAATTAAAATAAACATGTTTTGACATCCAATCAGTTAAGCTGCAATTCTGTTGGAAAAAGTGATTTAGGTCAGCAATTTAAGAATGGCATCATATTACTAAACAAAAGTTTAAATTTTTTTTTCGGAAACAAAATCAGAACTGTTTTAAATTTTATAGTTTTTAAAATAATTGTCAAAGTGTCATGATTTTATCACAAAACCACCATTTGGAGAACAACGTTAATTGAAGTTTTTTTTTATATTTTGTAACGTGCAGGTATTGGTGTAGGAAGGTATTAAGTGAAATATATACTTATTTAGTGTAATCTGCGAAATTGGAATTGTCTGGTCATGTGACCATTCATTCGATTCGGTATCGCGTCACGATACCGAATCTGCAATGCAAAATATGCTACGAGGATTTTTATTGAGTTAAGATTAAATGAGAGAAATATGTGAGAATCTGGATCAGTCCCTCGGGCCAGCCTAGCAGGTGGTGTCGTAGGAGCAGTGGCGCCGTCCTGCCCATTACTCTTCTCACACCCCTCCGCTGGACCACTCGGGCCAGAAGGGGGAGGGGGTGCAGCAGCTATAGCAACGAGGCGTAGAGATTATGAAAAATAATATGAATTAGACTTTTGGCTAAAGTAATATGTAAATTTAAATAAGTAATATAAGTTAAGTAAACAAATGATAATTGTCCAGGTTTTGAAACAAAATGTGCAAATTGGGTTAAATAAATGCGACGATGGTGTACTACAGGGTTGGCTTCGGTAGGCGGGGCTGTTTCTGAATGCTCTCTTCCCATTGGCCGGATTACCAATACCGGGACCGGTGGCGGGTTTTCGGACAGTGTGAGGAGAGAGGAGAGATCTTAACGGACCGCGGCGGAAGGAGGTTGCGCGAGGTCGCGCGTCGGGGGAGTCTTCGGGGGTTCGGGCGTCGAAGGTCAAGGCGGAAGACCGATGATAAGACGACCCGATCAACTGAGTAACAACGACGAAAGAGCTTAACGGACCTCGGCGGAAGGAGGTTGCACGAGGTCGCGCGTCGGGGGAGTCTTCGGGGGTTCGGGTGTCGAAGTTCAGGGCGGCAGACCGCTGACAAGACGACCCGATCAACTGAGTAACAATGACGGGGCGAGTGAAGTTGTTCGGCGGCGCGACGTTAAATGCGGTGGATAAGCGGGATTACAAGTAGGGTCACTAGGTAGGGGCAGCAGACCGCCGACACGACCACTTAATCCGCGTCGACGGCAGATGGCGGGGTACTACTAACTCAATTTCAACTTAATGTATCGGCCGTGCTAGATTGACGGGTCTGTACAATTACTAGCCACGCCCGCAGTAATCAGCAACTCAGTGCACCATTGGCTTATAGACAGTGATAAGACCTTGTTTTTATTCACCTAAAATCACAATAATCATCAATAGTGTAGAAAACAATAGCCATATAAAGCATTAACAACAAACTAGAAAAGGAAGTCACAAATCAACAAAAGAGAACGTCGTAATTTTGAAAACTTCTTAAATAGTTACAACCATATTCGACACATATTGAATTAGTTATTGCAAGAGCTCATCTAACGAAATAAAATCTACTTTATTATATAACAAATATTAAAAGGCATATTCTCTTAAAATAACATAGAGTGTAAACAAAAAGGATAATTTCATTTCTTCTGGCCTACTTTATAACATAATGGTTCTAGGTAAATACATATTTGTCATCTTATATTTGAAATCTTATCATCGATTCAGGGTAAGTATATTATATCAGTTAAAATTTGAAACCATTATTTCAGCTCTACCATTCTTATTGGACTTCATTTGCACAAGTGTTATGGAAAGAAGGGGTTTCACAAATACGGAGTCTTATTTTATCTTATTTTTTCCATCGTGGGAAGACATTTTTGGTAACTAAGCGATATTATTAAATGATAATCAATTTAAATAAAATGCAAATGCATAAGTTAATGTATGTTAGCATAAATTACGTAACTTAAATTACGTGTGTGTGTATTTATGTGTGTGTTGATGTGTGTATAACTTAGTTCTAGATAACTAAATGAAATATAAAAAAACTGTCTGAGAGTATTTAGAATATAAATTACGTATTATTGTGTCTGTTGAAAAAAAATTCTGACATATTATTAACACAACGTCAACACCCGGTATTTTAAAAGTCGTAATAATTCATATGAGACAGTATTACTTGCAATGGTTACTTTTTTAAAACATATGCCTGAGTCAAGAATTAGATGAGGCTTGTCTGAAGGTATCGCGATTTGGGCACAGATAACACAATTACATTGCGTTTAGTACAAATTTGAATGAGTGGTAATATGCAACAATAATAGTATAGAGTTTAAGATATTATTATCTATCTTATTTTAATGAAAAAGTTATATTTAGAAAGCCTAAACTGTAATAGGTCTACTCCTGTATAAAGATATTTACAGTAATTACTCTGACTATAACAATACGACACAAAAGCCTAGTACTTTAGTCACGAAAAGTTAAAAATACTCTTACAAAATTAAAAAAAGAATTACAATTTGTACAATTCTTTGTTAGTACGCTCTCGCAGTAGGCGACAGCAAAAACAAGTTATAACTGGCCATTAATTTTAAAAATACCATTGTTTGTCATAAAGACAGCTGGAAACATTGGTATCTGTAGGCCTATAATATACGTGAGGCAGGGCTTTAGCGAATCATCAACAGCGAGGTCATTAGAAGCTGAACGTTGAAATGGAGAAAGAATCGGTCATGAAACTGTCCGAGCATTCACCTGCAGTAATAGTGGAAAATGGGTGTCATGTAAGTGAACGTAAGAATGGAACCAATGTTCTACCAAATCCGAGTATAACTATGTAACACACATCACCCATTTAACTTGTCAGACAATATTATACACCCGACTTTTGTCAAGTCTCGGCCTTGTCAGTTTCACTAGACGGAATGCATTAAATATATATTTTTTACGCCCTAGAAGATTGTAATTTTAATATTTTCTGAAAAATAAATCATTATTTATGATTCCTTAACACACGCTTGAAAGCCGAGCGCGTGTGATTCCGTGAGTATTCAATATTAGCTCTTATATACACGTGAATTAAGTCAAAATGTGAGTGGCACAATAATTGTTTGAACACTGGAAGAAAAGTATTGTTGTAGTAACCACGTCTATGTTAAAATATGAGCAACAATAATTCTGTTTGGTTGGCAGTAGTGTATGATTTATTCCTTTAACAATAGAAGTAACGTAATATGTTCTGTAAAGGCAGGGTTTATAAACTACGCAACAACGCAAGAAAGCTAGACACGCATTTCGTAAAATACGAAACAAAATTTCAGTCGTTTAGAAACATCGCAAGCGACACGGTGTAACCAACATTATCACTCAAAATTTCAAGCGGCAACGTAAAGTTTTTCTCTATATTTCTCCATTTTGATTATGTTTTGCCACTCATTACTGTTTTCAATATTCTGTTGTTGTGGTATTTTAAATAGTAACCAAATAAATGTAAGCACCATGTATTTTAAGACGCATTCCAAACAAACACACAAAAACATGTAACGAAATAACGGAATCATAGCCTTCCAAAGACAATTTTTACTAGTTTCTAATGTTTTCGACCAACAAACTGTCGATATAGAAGGCGGTGAAACGCAAGAAGTTGAAAGTTGGCGAACTCTTGCGTTACAGACCTGCGTACTTGCGTTTCTTGCTCAATTTTTTGCGTCTTGCGTTGTTGCGTTGTTACAGAGTTTATAAATCCGGCCAAAGAAAGATGACTTTGCTCCTTGTACGGAAAAATTTGCTTTAGGAACAATGCAACTAGTACCGACAACCGAACAGGACTGTTTTCGATAATTTTTTAAACGGAATAATGGTAACTTCAATAATAATTTTCTTTCAGCGAATTCGTCGTTAAGAAGCCTATATTCACCCCGTAATCCCATAATTCCGAGAAAAAATAAAACGCAAACATGCAATGACGCTAGCGCAAGAAATTTTTATTCGTTTATGAACTTCGCAAGATGCAAACTTTTACAAACTTAACAACCTAAAATGTCATATCCGCAGAAGATAATCCCACGGAAAAGTTTCAGCTACAAAGGAATTTTACCATACATTTACGAACGGTCTTATTTGTAAAGAAAAGAAACGTACACAAACAAACAAAATCGCGGCAAGAGAGAAAAACCGAGCTCTTTATATAAGTTCTGTTAATTTTAAACATTATCGGAACACGTGAGTCACAAAAGCAAACCAAAACGCAAAACGTCGAGAGTTGCGGTATTGCGCCCTTGTGTTTCATAATATTTTTAAATGAACAGTCAGGTATGGATTGCGTGTGTTAAACTTCTGGCGTTTTGCGTTGAGTTTTTTATGAACCCGGCCTAAGAGCCACTTACATCTGTGGACATTGACCGGAGGTGAGTATATGTAAGTGTAGAAGAGAAAAAATGACAAAAAAAAAACACGCTCCGCTTTAAGCCGTATTTCGCGCATAAAAAGAAGTTACTAAAGGGTTTAATACCGAATTGTATTCACAAAGGACGCGTATAGGTTAATACAGTTTAATTTATTGATTAAGAGAATAAATTTTAGTACAACAATTTTGCGCTATTTTTCAATATTTCGCTGAATTCCAAATTTTTTTTATAATCGTATCGATATTCCAGCATCAAAACTTCAATTGTAGAAACAGAGATACGGCTTTTGTCTTTGCTTCAAAAATGTTGTACTGTCGTACGCATGTTATTTTTCGAGGAACTAGAAGTAACAAATCATCCCGAAATGGTGTTAATATAGTAACAGCGACGCTCCGTAATTATACTTTATTCACTGTATGGACGTGCCGCGATCATACAATCGCTACCAATCATCTAGTCTTGCAGCAGCACGCGATGCGAGCCGACAAGCTGCGTGATCATAACACTAGGTCAGCTCTGACAATTACCTGCCATCCTCGATCAACCGTGGCTCTAGGAACGCGGGTGTTTATTTATTTATATGGGCCCTGGGAACATAACCTTTACCGCAGCAAAATTAACTACATGAATGTAGCCTGCTTGGTAAGCGGCACAGAGCACACGATGAGAACTTGTTCACGATTTTACTATAACAACGTTGTAGCACTGGAATACTGTAGAAAATTATTATTTTTTTCATTCACCCATACCGTACAAGTATGTTTGTGTGATAATGATTTTTTTAAGTACTTTACAAAAAATATGTGTTAGTACTAAAAAAAATGCAAAATTTACAAAGAACTAGTAGTAGGAAAAACGTACCCTAAATGTAGCAACATAACTACATATTTCCAATCGATAGCGTGCAAATTCTAGGAAATGGGTTGGTGTATGCCGACATTCGTAACTTAATCGGCTGTGCACCAGCTTACTACTCGTAAGGGTTTTTGTTCGGTTCCCAGGCCCGTCTAGGTGTAAATTTGGGTTCGTTTAGATTGGTCACAAAAATTTGTCTCAATACGATTACCGTCAACGTATATACCAGGGATCAAATAAGTCACTAAAGGTGAAGTATGTTTCGCCCATTGGCGATGTAGTTATGTTTTGCCATCGTGCCTATAATTTGTCGAAAATTAAAGAAAAAGTATTCTAGTAACTTTTCTGCCTGTCACGGTAATATAGGTTTGTTACCCAGAGGGGTGGTTAACGATTTTTGCATGCGATAACGTAGCGAAATTACTATTAGCTAGTGAGCTCTCTAAAAATATTCATTTTTCTCGGTTTTTACATTCTTTCGCTGCTACATATCCGCATCTTATATTTCTCACAAACTCTCAAGAAGTCAGTGTTGAACGATGACCGGATTTTTCCATTCCGCTAGTAGAGTGTTAAGTTGTTCGTAATGAAGAGACATTGGTTAGCGCTTAGCAGAGATGTTTTAATGGTTAGGGAAAGGTTGATCTGTGTTAAGTATGGAGCAGCGCCTAGTTGAAGGTGTGAGGAAAACAGATCATCAACAAGGCATTCTGTTGATAACTAAATCATCCGGCACGGTTCCCTTATGAAAAAGTACAGGCTTACATCGCTGTGAACTCAGGCAAATCACATAGATCGGCTGCGAGTGCCCCAACAGCACCAGTTGTTTGTATTGCCGAAAATACTTCTTTGCATCCAAATTTCAAGAAAAACATATTCGTTAAAGCGCAAAACGTTTCGTTAAAGGTGATGGATCCACAAGCGTTATTTTTGTTTTTGTACCGCACAACCCGTTAACAAATAAAATATATTTAATTATTTTTAAGAGTTTCACATATTTATAGTCACATTAATGCTTTGAGGTATTATTCTTTTAGCACTTAAATGAAAAATATTTTCACAATTTGTTTGTTGGATTTAATTTGTGAAGGTTATGGGGCCGCGGTGGCTGAGAGGAGTGCGGCCACTTGGCTCAGTGGTTAGCGCTCCTGGCTGCTGAGACAAGGGTCCCGGGTTCGATTCCCGGCCGGGGAGGTGACATTTACAACCACCTCCTCGGGTTCAGGACTGGGTGTTGGTGTTCGTCTTGTCTGTGTACCAGAAGACACCTTACAATTACAACGACAACTACACGATACAAAGATACTGGGGAAATGCATTAATTAACTTAAAAGGGGGGGGGGAATGTTTGGTGCAGTGGCGAGGCGTTAGCCTTGCCATTGTACCAAACATTAAAAAAAAAAAAAAAAAAAAAAAAAAGAGGTCGGACCTCTCGCCTCCCACCAAGGCGACCCGACCAAGGCGACCCGGGTTCGATTCCTGGCGGGGTCGATCCTTTGGATTTTCGCATGAGGGAATCATGCCGGACGATGCCGCTGGTCAGCGGGTTTTCTCGGGGATCCTCGATGTTAAGCGCTGACCAAAATCTTTCACTTGTTTCTTAATTTGTGAAGCAACAAAAATACTTAACACTAAACATAAAGTTTACTCTGGGTAGATTGAGCACTTACGTAATCATGTTTCATAGTAACTATTTTCCATAAAAGCAAACACGATGAATAATTTTATATTTTATACGCTTTCAGTAATGGA
This sequence comes from Medauroidea extradentata, assembly GCA_003012365.1. Lineage (NCBI taxonomy): Eukaryota > Metazoa > Arthropoda > Insecta > Phasmatodea > Phasmatidae > Medauroidea > Medauroidea extradentata. The sequence goes on from PNEQ01105976.1 coordinate 93,165, forward strand.
ATATGTTGGGGACCTTAGTGAAAAAAGAATCCCTTCAAAAATCTCAAATGTTTTCCTTTTAAAATACGTTTCTACAATTCTAGCATTTAAAAATAAAGAATTCTTTATAAATGGTTATTCCATAAATGTATTTAAAGCGTTAAATTATTTTTATGTACTTTGGAGTGACGAAATATCCCTAGTTAAACTGACAGCAAAGTGTTGGCTGAATAGACTGCCTTACCATATCTTGGCATAGGGATTTCTATGTCTAAAGTTTATCGCAATGAAAAAAAAATTAACGAAAGTCGAGCAATTAGCTGATTGCCAACAGCTAGTTAGTGCTATTCAATTAGTAACACAGTTTTGGACGGATGTAATTCACTTTAAATAAGACGGAATTACTCTTATGTCAGTGAAAGTAGGAAGCAAATATTCAGCGGGCTTTCGCCAAGCTCGTTGCACGGTTTTCGGCGATTTAGGCTTATAGTTATTTTAATTTGCTAGAGCCACTTTTATGATTGCCTCGAACATGTTTTCATGTCTTAATGTAATATTTATAAAGTGACATTAATGTTAGTTGTTAACATTACCTAAGTTGGAATCCTCGTAGTTCTGCTGCTAAGGTGAGAAAGTATAGGTATAGCGTCGCAGTAACATATGTATTTAATAGAGAATTTCGCAATATTATTTCATCGACCTATGACTACACACACTGACGTTAATTTTAGAGCAAAAAAAATACGTTGTGAAGAGTGATGTATGACGTGCTCAGTTATCTGGTAACATCTTCCACACTCCTAAATTTATGTAGTAAATAATTCAATGAAAATGAAATTACCCACCTCAAACTACAAATAATTTTTGAAATTATGTTCATTAGATTTTTTTGCTATTTATTGTATATGTTAACTACAATGTCGCAAATGTCATTTGTATTAACATTTGTGTGGTTTGTCCCTATTTTGTACAAAGATAAACAGTGTTAAATGTCCACAGTATCAGTTATTTAATCTAACGAACCATTGCTACACAATTTAAAACTCGTTTAAGGAAAGAATATGCCTACATATTTTCGGCTAAAAAAAAAAGAGTAAAACTCGAATGAAGAATTGTACTTTAACCTCACTGGTGATGATCTTCAAATTATTAAGACATTATTTTAAATACCTATTTAAAGCAATGAGCAAATGCATACATTTTGGGAACTAATAAGAGATTTTTATGAATAAAATAATTGTTTTTATCTCTTTACAGATTTTTCCCTTTCTCCCCCAGTTAGTTGGTGCCTACAAAACACTAAATATAAGAAGCCAATCGCAAACATCCATGTTACTGCGACTAACGGTAAAGGTTATGAACTGATCGGTCAGTCAGTAGGGAAAATTATTTCATACATAGCTAAAATGCGTAACTTTAAACTTCAAGCCTAATGTCAAAAAATAAATCGTATATCTATCAAGAAATCTGAACATATGCTGTAAGCTAACACACTCTGTTACTATGTTGGCGGGTAGATGCTGTACTGTAATGTGACATGAGGTACTAATAGTTTCTGTGCCAATAGACGTCTGAGGTAAGAAAGAACTGCTCATCAAGCTGTCAGAGACTTGAAGACGCACCCGTATTACTGATAAACGACCATCGACGTTGAAGTGAGGTGTTACGTAACGGTAGCTACATCCGCGCTGTCATGCGTAATCGATGGCACTGACAGGCGTATTCTTCATTTAAAGTTGGCAAGCACTGCAACCAATGATTATTCAACATTGTTACCTGTATCACACCTCACTCTTCGGTTCACCATACCTCGTCTACTTGATCTATAAATGCTGGATTTTACGACAAAGTATTCAATATTTGGAGAGGTAGCAGTATGGACCAAAACTATAACTAATATCTTGCAAATATGGGTCCAAGACAGCACATACCTGGAGAGTTATGAATTTATGTACAACTGTGTGTAAATTTGTAGCTGCTCACACATGTTCGTTATGAAAAATGACGATTCCAACTCGCATAATTTGGATCATCACTACAACTTTGCAAGAACCATTGGGAGAACTGCAATTTGGCAGGGAATATTGTTGTCGAAGGACTTGAACAAGCTGTACATGATAAGGGTATAGAAACTGTTCATGCAGGATCGTCGAGATAATTAGATGACTTACCCCGACGTTTGCCGCAATTATTCGCCCCATACATAATTCATGCTCGTCGGTTGCTTCCATTTGCCAGGCCACAACATTTGATCATATCGCTATTTCCCATGTTGAATGATAAGCAACGAGAAAACTGCAATGTACTTTCATGTCAAACAATTGTCATAGAAACACACACCAATTCCATTACATGTCAGGTATGCCGTTCAGGCCACATGTTTACTGAATATTTCCTTCTTGGTTTGGTCGAAACTTCAAACTATCAATTTATGGAATACTTTCTCGTAACACTCAGTTTTTATAGGTGGTTAACTATTATTTGGGAATTTTGGAAATCCCTGCATAAAAGGGCATGCTCCGTAATTCAGCTCTAAAAGCCTGAGTTTAAAATTTTAGGTTTTCGAAGCCAATTTCCAAACATCAAAAACAGCAATACTATACAACAGTTTAACAGTTTCTGTAAACTTTCTGAACAAAAATTTTTCTTGAGTGAAACATCTCTGGAGATCGATCTCTGACACCAAAATCTCGAAAATTTAATTGCGGGGCAAGAGTTCACGCTTAATAAATGCATTATTGTGGGTAAGTGTTTGCTAACAAAGTTAGCTAATATCATTATCAAGAATTGTTACTTTGTATTTTTTTCATATTGACTTTCAAAAAGTTATTGATTTATATAGAATTTGCTAGTGTTTTTTTTATTTATCACCCACTCAAAGTGTATCTCCAGTAAAATTGTAACTCTTCGCTGTTTGTAAATTAGTTAACCAGGTCTTATAGCTATTAAAATATGTCGTCAAAAGTTAGTGTTGGCAAAAAGGGAAATCTGTTAGCTATACAACTGCACAAATCGGCTAGTTGGGTTATTCAAGATATTAGAGACATTCCATCTAATATTTATGTTGTTCGCCTTCACATTGCTGTGTTTGTGTTTTTACTGGAAAACGTACTCGACGCGATCTCTCGATGAAATTTTGAAACTAAGCGCTAAGGTGAATGATAGAAGTATTGAAATAATAGCCGTATCACTTATTGTAGGAATACAACAAGTTTAATAGTCAACTAACCTAAGTCAGTTGCTATAAAACGTGTATGATAAATTAAACATATAGGACGCAATAAAACACTATTTTATTTTACAGTAATCCCACTCTGCTTCTTTTAAATTAGAAAGCACCTACAACTACGTTAGATAATTTGCTGTCAATCGCACAAGTTGTTAGGCATCAATTGTAAATATATTATATTTATTTAAATTTCTTGACAAATGCTGTTAACATTACGTAATATCTACCACACTGAAAGACAAAAGTTTCAGTATATACGATGGAATAGATCTGATGTTCATCGTAGGCAAAAAATGTAAACTATTACGTAGTATCAAACATATCCCTGATAAGTGGCTGTGTTCAGTTCTGTCAAATTATACTGAACATAAGCGAAACATAGTATGATGTTGAAGTGTATGCAATTCAGGGCAGCAATTTTTAGAAGGAGGATATTTAAGTTGGATCAATGTAAACAAACCACTTATATCGACTTTTGTCACTGCTTGAGATTTTCATAAATTCTACTGGCAGTTTTTTTTCTTTAATGCTCCATAAACAGAATGCAAATAATTTTTCAATCTTTGTGGTAGAAATATAGGAAAACCATGACTGCGGGCAAACAGTTCATTAGCCCTTGTCCAGAAACACAGTAGAAAACCGTACTAAAAAATTTGCAACCGCACAAAAAGTGCAGTACATTTTGGCAAGCATCAAATGGTCTAAAGCAATTGATTAGAAAGTGGAACTTTTGTTATGCCAGATTCTTCAGTAAATTTTTCCGTACATGAGTAACGTCACTTCTAAATATTCCTGACACACGTTGCTATGAACCTTAGCTCTTCACGTGTGTGTGGCATTTGTCTTGGGTTCTGTCAGCCTGGGACGCAGCTTTCTAAATGATTGCACGTCATGGAAGGGACTCGCTTTTTGCTAGCGAACGTAGGTGAATCACTAATGGTATATGTTGCGGCCAGCATTAATGAAAGTCTCCTCAGACGCTGACGGATCGCATCGTCGAAGACGGGCGGAGCTACAGTGACTCAGGATTGCTGCCAGCAAAACTTAAATATTGCCAACACTACTATTACACCGTATAAATTATAAGTATATTGTGTCTTTTATAACTTCGGTATAAATTAACATTCGTTCGTGCACATCTTGTTAACATTCCGCACCGTCAAAGTAATGCAAGCACAAGTCATTAGTAATTTGTAAGGAGAGCAATCTTAATGGTTGGACACATTTTTAACATTCAGTTTGGACAACATATTTAATCATGAATAGCTGAAGTTATAGAAAAAGTTATTTTCATTAGTTAAATATTGTTTGAATTTATACTTTCAGGGAAGCATTACTCCCACTTTTAGAAAGAAGTTGATGACATATTTTTGACAAAACAATTTTGTGTGCTATATCACCACACAAATTTAACACACTGCATCCTGGCTCATATTTTATATGTAAGTATACACAGGGTGGAAAGTAAATCGCAGAAAAGCCAGAATAATAATTAGAGCAATCACGTCTCTATCGTCAATAATATGGGCATAATACCTCCGTGAAATTTGTGATAATGAACATGTTAAGTGAAGATAACTCAAAAACCACTAGAAATGGAACGCTGACCTTCCGAATTCAGTTCAGACGCATGACGACACGTATGCAGGGAATAAAGTGTGAACACCACTCCATCCCGTGCGTTGGAAACTGTTATTATGCACGTATTATTGTACATGTACACCTGTAGCAGCCCATCTCAGTGAATAAAGAACCGAAATGTCATAAGGAACAAGAAAGGTGCACTTGTCCGAACACGTTCAGACAAACCGTTTCCGAGATACAGGCACTCAAAAGTCGGAGCATTGTGACAATGCCGACAGGTAGTCAACCCGTATAGCACGTTCATGGTGGCATGCTTCCAAAACGCTACTGCAGATGTTTCCAATGAATCCCACTTTAATCTCGCGCACCGCGTCGGTGTCAGTCATTCGTTTGCACAGACCATCTCTCGCGGCGATGTGCTGTAATAAATATCAGTACAGCCCCGTTCAGCACGTCATTGAAGGGAATCAACTTAGCCGTCTTCAGAATCTTCACTTGATGCTGACGGCATTTCAACAAATCCCGGACATTGTGGGTCATATTTAGTGGACACACGAGTCTCATTTTACCAACGAAATTGTACTTAATTGGCAAAACACCAGCAGACTGCATGTTGCTGTAAAACATGTAACCAACAATCACTTGCGTGCAGTGCAGGCCACGGTTGTGCGTCATGTGCATCCGTGTGTTGGAATAGATAGAGAACAACTAGAACACGTGCTGCTTAGAAACTTACAAGATGTAACTAAGACTGTTTCGTATAAGGTACATACAAGTATGTAATCACTGTCGCGTTATGGGCTGGTACGTTTACATTGTAGCTCCTGTGTTTACAACAATATTAAACAATAACAAATGTTTTGTTTTACTGCATTACACGTACCACTAAAGACGTCCTGCCTGCGCCCCTGCATACAAGTACCTCATCCCCCAGTACTTGTTGTCACGTGTGTTGCACACCTCTTGGTAATAAAGGTGTACATCGCTAGTGTTTCTCGGAAGCATGCCTTTATGTACGTGCTACACGGGTTGCCTACCTGTCGGCATTACCACAATGCTCTGAATTTTGAGTGACTGTATCTCAGAAACGGTTTGTCTGAGCGTGTTCGGGCTAGTGTACCTTTTTTGTTCGTTATGTCATTACGGTTCTTTATTCACAAGAGTGGGCAGCTACAACTGTACATGTACAATAATACGTGCATAATAACAGAGGCGACCCCATGTTTCCAACGCATAGAATGGGATGGTGTTCACACTTTTTCCCCTGCATACGAGTTGTCATGCATCCTAAATGAATCCGGAAGGTCAGCCAGCGTTCCATTTGTAGTGGTTATTGAATTATCGTAAATTAACACGTTCTTTAACACAAGTTTCACTGTGGTGTTACCCCGTACTGTTGACAATAGAGGCGGGTTCCTGTAGATATTACTCTTGATTTAGGTCTGGCTACCTGTAACCGCGAACTTTTCCGCGATTTACTTTCTATGCTATGTATACGTGTGTATATAAAAAGAGCCTTCACAAAAACACCGGTAAACTCCAGCAGGTGATTCAGTGTGAAAAATAATAGACATACGTAACCGTGTTATTAATGGAGTAATTCGCCTTCAAAAATGAAATTTTCCAACTCTGATTTGCCCACGTACCGAAAACTGGCCGACGTAAACTGACAAAACACGGGATATTACTTCATGAAAATAAGGCCAACAAACAAAAAGTTAACCCCAGTAGATACTTTCTTCAACCTTTGCAAAGATGAAAGGGGTGGCCACCCTTAAATTACTGACAACGTTTTTAACGTTAGGATAGTTTGACATTTAAAAGTGAATTATTGGGTAATGTGACCTTAGTAATAAAAAGGGTTCTTTTGTAGCGACTGTCTAAGACGCATAGTTTCCGTGCAAAACGCACATGAGGTTTAGGCACGGTGATACACAGCCTAGTGCGTAGGCAACACTGCGTACGTGAGTATTATTTTAAACTCGCCGCCCCGCACAGACGATGCTGGACGTTCACTATAAATATCATGTGCGTACCTTAAATAGCTCATATAACCGCAACCAACAATTTGTTCCTGGCTGAGCTTGCGTGTGTTAAAAAAAGTAAGTGTGCGAGTGAAATAACTATCACGTCCCTACAATGCACGCAGTTAAACATTTAAACAGTTTGCGTAATACTCTGGCGCTACTGTAAAGTGTAGGGGAGCCGATATGGTTTTCAGACATTGTTCGATATTGCCAATACCATTACTGATACTGCCTTGAAAAGGAAAATTAACATTATCGCAGGCGTAAAAAATTAAATACCTAGTTTTCAGAACACTTCGCCAAAGAAAATGTAATTGCCTTAATTTTTACTGTTGAAGTATTAGGGCTAACGTTTAAGATAAATAAAAATCTACGAACCACAAACTAGTTACTGACTGAAACACATGCCGGCGTGTGATAAAGGTTATGATTTACTTTTTGGCAATATTCATATACGTCACGCAGTTTTTATAGATGAACTATCAGCCACCAAGTTATTTAAATTTGTAAAGTACTCGCGACTGTGGCACTGATAGGCGAGTTTTCTCTGCCGGGGACCGGGGAGTTGTGTTGCAAACTGTGAAGCTGGCATAGAGAGAAGGAAAAATTTGGAATCGTAAGCCCTTACACTTTAAAAGGAGCGTACAATCTAAGTACCGTTTTAAGTTTATGGTACTGCACGACCTCGATGATGTGCCGCCTGGCGATACGAAACATTCAAAATAATGCAAACAGCCTTGTATTCTTGTGTGTTGCTTATGGTTAGCGCCACTGATTTAACGTGTGATGCATTTTAAATAGACGTGTTTCAATGCCTCAGGCCACAGCTGTAACTCTGCTCCATGGCCAGTGATTGGATGATTTAAACTCTCAGCATCTTGGTGTTCTACCAGAAAATCGCAGACACGCGTTGTCGCTGTAAAACTGGCTCGTATCGACACCGTCCAATACGTGACGCCTTCCAAAAAAGACACACTGTCAATAGTCACGAAGAAGAGATGCAATGCAGTTGCGCTCGTAAGGCAATGAAATTCGTCGGTGGAAAATTATTATCACCAAAAACCCAGCGGTTCTGCTTAACGTGGTAACATTTCACACGTCACTTCTTTTTCCAGATTTGTCACCTGTTAATTTCTGGCACAAATTAAAAATTTCACCACGTTGGTATCCTAACGCAACACCATCATAATTATAACTACGTTAATGTAGCATTTGCGACATTTTTAGAAGTTTAAGCATACTTCTGTAACTCCCAGTATAGAACATGTATTTTATGTCATATAAACAATAAGAGAGAAAATGAAAATTATAGCCTTACATGATGACATGATGTACTCATATTTCTGATTGAACCTACCAGTAGTTACCTACAGTGAATTTATATTCTGTAACAAAATGTTTCATTCTTGTTACAGAATTATTGGATAGTTTCTTCCCTTGAAAATCATTTTAAATTCTTTTTACAGTTCCTCAAGACTTTACTAGTACCCAGCTCAATTTAATTACTATAAGAGAAAATACATTAATTTCAAAACTCTCCGTTTCATTGCTGCCGTTGAAAAGAGTATTCGAAACCTTAAATCAAACCAAGTTTAAATAAAAAATAAATGTACATTATTCAACTTAAAATGAGTTAGTAAATTAAAAGTGCACTTATCACAATTATACAAAAAGAAGAAAAAAGTCTGCACCACTCCCTTTCAGAGGGCATGGTCCATAATTCAGCACTAAAACATACGTATAAAAGTCTAGGTATCTTGTAGTTAAAATGAGAAAGAAAAAAAAAACATCAATTCTAGAAAATATTTTACTTCCAACATTGTAAGTAAAATATTTACTTTCGTGACGGTTTTTTGTAGAACAATCTAAAACGCAAAATCTCAAACATTTAATTGCGGCGCAATATATTACACTTAACAAATGCATAATTTTGGGTAAAAGTTTACTCATAATGTTGGAAAATAGTATCAAGAATTACCGTTTTGTACGGTTTCCATATTTTTCAGAATTATCTTATCTATCCCACACACACGTACAGGCGCAGCCTACCTACGCATTAAACTTTTAAAAAGATGAAGTTATAACGGCAACCATGAATCGTGCATCAAATACCACATCGCCACGTGTCAAGCGCTGAACTATTGTACAAGATTCCCGCCGATACAGTTTTCTATAAGATTTAAGCTGTGACTATGTAAATATATTGGTGGAAAGTCGCAAATCTCACTATGTGTTTCAATCTGAGTTTCGCATACATCCACTTCGTACGTTTTGAGTTACGGCAGTCTGAAAGGCCGTTTTCAGCTGTATTGCAGGACCTAGAAACAGTGTTTTTTTATAATGAAATTGGTGTCTTAATAATGACATTACGTCCATGTCCGAATTTCGTTTCTTTACACATATCGACATAACTGGCACACGTGGACTAGTTTCGTAAAAAAATATTTACGAACACACTGGGACGCATTTGAAGTTGCTCTGCTCCAAAAAATTTGTAATTTTGTGATTGTACCAAACACATATTGATAGTAATTTTCCACTAATAAAATATTTTTCTTTGGTCCCATAGTTTTTGTACATATTATTTTCTCAACTTATCCAAGTAAAAACTATTATCAAAAGTTGTGAATGAAATAATTTAGAGAGGTAGTAAATATATTAAGCTACATAATGACTCCTTTGTCATTTCACGTTAAAATTGTCATCTTGAATTTTCATAATAATTTTTGCATATATATGAGTACGTTTATTTTTAAGAAAATCGTAAACAAAGTTAATATTTTGTACCTTTAAATATTTTTCTTCGCTCGAGATTACTTCATTAGTGTCTTTTGGATATATTTTGCTTTGAATAGGTAGTGAAAATAGTCAAATTGCCGGTTTGACACGAGATTGTACGAAACTGTGGAACCAAAAATGTTATTTGTGGGAAGGTACCATTTACGTAATGTGTAAGAGTTGGCCATTGTACGGTACGGTTATAAAAATTACGAATTTTTCGGTGCAGAGCGTCCGTAAGGTGGCGACTTTGACGTGACGCATTGCCCTAGGCGACTTTCGATAGGAGCGTCTCTCAAGGACGCCTCGCCATCTCATCTAACCGCCCGCGGTGCGAATATCCCACTCTCCCTCCCCGCTTCCACACATTCTCCTACACCTCGCCTGTGATCTGTATCTCCTCCACGCCTCCCACGTGCTGTGGTAGAGCTCACAGGAATGTCGGTGCTCTTTGCAGACTGCCACTCACTATCCTTCCCCTCTCCCAGTTCCTCACACCAACTGTTGCTGCCGTGTGTGCAACAGCTGGCTCCTCTCTGTTAATTGGCCACTTTTGAAATCAACCCGCGAAAAAATAAATATATATATATCCCCTGCCACTCACTTTGCATGGCTTAAATGTTAATGAATGACGTTTCGTAAGTTCGAGCCGTAGACTGCTATATAATAAAGCTGATTCTTCACGGACGCCATGACAGGAAAATGGAGATGGGTAAATCACACCTATTGTGTGGCTATTGGTATGGACTAATCCAGGTCCCCTTTACAGATCCTTACGTTACTTCCAGAACTTAAAGTGTTAAACCTTTGAAGGGTGATATATGAACACACTATAGAAACAGACAATGTCAGGTCATTCATGGATACAAACTGCACTGTGTGAATCGGTGTTCAAAACTAAGCGGGAAATATTCATTACTAAAATGTCGTTAGGCCCTTTGTTTACGAGGAAATTTACTTTGAATTTCAATAAAAACAGGGAAGAGAAATTTGGGCTAGTTTGTTCGTAGGTACGGACTGCATAACGTGAATTGATTATTTCCGCATTGGTTAAACGTTCAAATTAAAATTTTTAAATAACTCGAAACCTAACCTGCAATATCAACACAGCGCTGGAACGATTTTAAGTGCCTCTAAACATGACTAAAACTAAGAGGAAGATACTGTTTTCTAAGAAGTCGTCAGGCCTGTAACTTACAAGATGGGTCCGAAATACCAGCGAGTCGGGTTTTAGGGTGGGTTTCTCTCACGGCTTAGTTTTGGTCACAGATTCGTTTGGTACTCCGTATCCACGAAAAACCTTATTCCTTACTTCAACTTCACAATTTTTTTTTGGACCTTTAACAAAACTATAATTGTTACAACTTTTTATCAGAGATTATTTTTTACTGTGTTTTCATACCGGAATCACTTGTCACAGTCCGAATCCACGAACCACCCGACAGCTTTATGTAAACGCTATTTAAATGTAACGTGTAAAACATTAATAAACAATTGTATTAGTTCTTAATACTGTCGAAATAGGCCTTAAAATATTTTACCTCAAATAGTCAATTATGGCATCATGTAAGCTTGAGCTTACTAGTGACGATACAAGGAAGTGTTATATAAGAGAAGCGTTGATTAATACTAACTATACAAAAGTCGAGTTGTATGTAGAACCATTACACTGATAAGGGTAGAAACATTCTGCTGCCAGTAGCATGTAAGAGACGATAAGCGATTTGTTCAATCACACGGCATCAGTAACAGAAAAGATTTCTTATTGGTTGATTTCTTAGTGCATGTTAAAGTCACATGGTCGGAGTATAAAGTCGTATTTAACACCTTTTCCTTTAAAAAGTGAACACGTTTCTCCACTGGAGCATACAGAAGTATTGGATAATAATTGTCTATTGTTTTTTTTAACTAAAATAAAATTTTACTGTAATTTCTTTTAATCTTAATTACACATGTTGTAAAGATGAATCTTAGGTATTATTTTTTAAAGAGTCCTGATTGTATCAAGAACTATTCTAATTATACCAGTTATTACAATTTTAGCAAATGTTGCATCCGGTGTTGAAAGACAGAATTCCCCACCTACTTCTACCGGAACTAATCAAATAAATGTACAGTTGTTTGCGGAACACACTAGAAAAAATACTAACAGTACGAATACGACACACCTAAACTTCTATGTTCTTTACAACCGCTGTCTGGTTGAAATAGATATTTGGTTACATTTTACTGTCATCAGAAGTTTCAAGTTCTTTCCATCTATTTTAATACGTGTAAATAACAATATGTACGTTATAAACGCGTATATTTAATATTTTTTTCACTTCATAAGTTTTCTTACTAAAAAAAAAATCACAACTCTTCACTCGCTGGAAAATACGACTGGCATGTAAACGTGTATACTTGACGAAAATAATATTTTACATAAATGACTATTTAGTTGATATGTTGCATAGGAACGTCAAAGATAATAATATCAATTTTATGTACGCAGCGTGCTTATTAAAAATAAGATTTTCAGGCCCCTCAAAACGAGTCAAGACGTCTTCTTGTAGACTACTGCAAATCAAACAAATACCACTCTGACAACGGTGAGCCTACATCGGTCTTTACTAACATACTATCAACAAATTAAATTGTAAAAAAATACCACTGTAAAAGCCCTGCACGACTGTTTAGTGCTCAGAGTGTAGAGTGAAGTAGTTTTTGTCGAGAGTGTCAGTCTGATCCTCATTGCTCTTCTGTTTTACGCCTCAAACGCGGACAGTTACATTTGGTACCTAGGCCTATTAAAAAAAAGTATTCAATAAGGAAACTCCAGAAACACGCAAGGTACTCGCAGAGAGAAGAGCTTAATTCAATACAACAAAATCGGCTTGGCGCACCAAAACTCTGTGTGTAAATATTACCAATTAAATATTTTTGTTGCTTAGAGGAAGACATATTGTTGTTTTATTTTGCTGCCCGAAAGTGAATGTTTAGTTAATACAACTCAGCGTTTAGCTGTATTATGAGCAATTTAAACAATTATTTCATATAATATCAAACCAAGGAATTTTATTACTATTATTATTATTATTATTTCTGGCAATCGTGTATGGGCACTGGAAACTAAAGTGAGAATTTTTGGGTCGCATCCTAGCAAATGTAGGCTAATTCTAGGCGATACAGCCTACTTTATCAATTTTTACGTCATTATGTTTAGTTTTCTGTAGAAATTATTTAGTCGAGTTGGTTTGTACCTGTATGGAATACCATAAAACACACTCCATTCTTTAAAATTTGCACAAAATTCTGTTACAGAAATGGAAAAATAATTATTATAGAAGGTAACGCTATGTTTTGTAAACAGGATGCTATTTGTTCTTCATACAGAACAGATTGTTGTAGTAAGAATTTAGTGTGTACCGAAAACCAGACAGAACTCTTTTACCTATTTTAACATAAGAATGACAACAACAATACTGTTATTTGAATGAAGTACCCAGAGTTATCTTTATTATTACGCCATAAAACGTTAGTGTGACAACTGAATGTTTCACAGTTACGCTCTATCGATGGAACGAAGTCACACCAGTTAAGGCCATGCTCTCTTGTATATTATTTTTGCCTAGGCGCGGTCAGTCCCAGAATTTTCGCATGTGGGAATCGTGTAGGACGATGCCGCTGGTCGGCGGGTTTTTTCGGGGATCTAAAGTTTCTCCCGCCCATTCATTCCGGTGCTGCTACATACTCACCTCATATCACCCTCCATCAGCGCTTAAGGGGGTTCATGTACGATAAAATCATAATTTTATATTTTTATGAAATATTGTTAGTTTTGTAGACGATACTCGTGAGTATATTTTACTCTTACGAAACAATTTAAGCTCTCATAGTTTTCTCGTAACGGGGCGTCAAAGCCAAAATTTACTTGTTACGCTGCCATGCAAATAGTGAAAACCTCTGGCCTACTTAAACAAAATAATTCACAGTGAATATACATCCCATGTGTAGTAAAACATTTTAAAACCCACAAAGCAATATTTTTAATTTAAAACAAAATTCGTAAAAGTACAGAAAAAAGTCGCAAATTCAGTAAATTTATAAAATACAAAGAATAGTTCGCGGAATTTTTATAAATGTTTTATTACGTAGCCCATAGTGCGTTATTTCACTGTGAATTATTTCATGAACGTAAGTCAATTGGTTTTCACTATTTGCATGGCAGCAGGACATGCAAATTTTGACTTTTATGACCGTTATGAGAAAACTACGCCAGCTATGGTTTCGATAGATGAAACTGCACTCACAAGTATTGTCTACAAACTGACATTATTTAGTATAAATATAAAATTATGACTTTATCGCATTTGAACACCCTTAAGACCTCGATGTTTAGCATAAACCGAAGTTTCTCTCTCTTCTACAGTTTTTGGGATACTAATTTTATTTAAACTAAGACGAGAGCAGATATAATAATGTATTTGTCAGTTATTTTTGATTTTTTTTGTAGTGACGTATAATTTTTTCAAAACAAGCATTTGTTCAGTTTCGATTAAAAAGTCAATTAACCATAATTTCGTTGATTACATAATTCGTTATAAACATAGTATTCATTACCATGAATAAATAAGCCAAAACGGAGAAGACGATGTGAAAAAAACTGCCAAACAGATTTTTGATATCTGCCCTCGTACAGGCGTAAACAATAATATAGCTAAAAAAAGGTAGAAATAAGAGAGTACGGCCTTAAATACTAGGAGTTATGTACACGCATTGAACACCCTTAGCGGGGAAAAAAAGTATTGATATCGATGTAAATAATACTGTTCTGTAAGCGTGATGAGTTTGTGACAACGGTTTGAGTTTAAAGAAAAAATGTATAGTGCATTTTAACAATCCTGGTGTATGGTTTTCATCAAAACAATGTACTATATAGTCATTTTCATATTAGTTTGTATGTTGCGAAGGTAATTATTTAGTATTTTGTCACAACGCGACTAGTGTAATTTATATATATGCGTGTATCGTAGTTAGCGTTTTGCGAAAAATCTTCTTAAGTTGTGACAGAAATAATAATGTAGTAACGGATAATGTCACAATAAATAACACGTGCTATAACTGCACCAAATAGAAAGTGTTTGGAGAAGATTTCATCTTCTGCGTCATGCCCATTCGCAGACTAAAATGTAAGTTAATCAATGAAATAAATATTCTCGTCGCAGATGAACGTATACATGAAAATCATGTTCGTAACAGGGGATTGTAAGAACAGTTCACAGTAGTTGTAGTTGTCATCAAAGTATTGAGTTACGGTTGAACCACAAGACTGCCGTTCTATTACTTTACACCATGGCAAAAGTTAGAGTGAAAATAATGTTTATAATAAACGCAGGTTTACAAAACTTGAAACCAAAAACTATGCAGCGTGATAAAAATTTGTGAAACAATTTGTGACAGGAAAAAATTGCCATTTAAGGTAGTGAGAGTAGACAATCAGCAAAATAAAATTGACATATTCACAAAAGACTGTTGAAAAATGTGACCCAAACAAGTGTTTACGACTCCAATTTCTTTCCGTTGAACTAGACTTCTTCATAATGCTATTTGCAATTTCAAACAGCTACAGCATCATACGCTATTGAAAACATTGAAATTATATGAGTGACTTTTGAATTATGTAGGTTTGCTCTATATTTCAACGAAAATGTCTAACCTATATATTGCATTTTTACTCTACCTAAAGGTGTGTTTATTATATCGATGCCTGAGTATGTAAGCTATACACAGAAAATTGCAACATTTACGTTATGATTTGGAGGCAAACTGTACGTGAATTTGTGCTTTACTACATTTGTCACGCCACGGCAAATTTTTTCTATTGGTCAGTTACATTCTGTGCGTTTAAGCTCTGAGGTAGACAGCCAGTGAGAGACTTAGACTAACCTGAGACAGATGAGAACGCTGGGTCTTGCTTGATTATTCAGCTAAATTCATATAGACTGGTATCTAATACTGTGTAAAACAGATGTACAGGTGTAGCGCCTGCTACATCTGCAACCAACATTACACACTTGTGTCAATGGTTGCCATGCAGCAGGCTGTCAGCAACTGCATTTGCAGCTATAGAGATGTGAGAATTGTGGATTGGCTATCCATATAAAAGCACCCTTTAACTCTCGTACGTATTTTGCTAGTGATAAAACAACCATAGTTTACACGGATTTGAGTATGAAAATATTTCGTATAAATGTACAAAACAGGAGCCAAAGTTTGTTTAAGGATGAGAAACATTCCTTTGAAAGTAATTTAACTTAATGAAACTTTGTCGTTTGCAGGAAATGACTTGCTTTTAAATTTAATACATTTGAGTAATTTTAAATACGTTGTGGTGAAAAGAATTATTCACTTTAGTGGTATGTGATTAAATTTTTCATTGTCGTTTGCAGGAAATGACTTGCTTTTAAATTTAATACATTTGAGTAATTTTAAATACGTTGTGGTGAAAAGAATTATTCACTTTAGTGGTATGTGATTAAATTTTTCATAATATGCAAATAAAATTCAACTTTACCCTCTAACAACAGGTAAAAATTACTCGCATTTTTGTTGAATCTTCAGTATTCAAAATCTCCGCTCTCAAATTTAATTATTTCTTATTGTTGCGTCTTTTATTCGAAGCGCGCTTTGGTGTTCGAATATTTTTCGGTTTTAGCTAAAACTGGTTAGGAATATTTTTTTATTAAGAGAAGTATGTCAGTCTATAGAAGTATAAATGCAGATTCTGTGAATCATAGTTGCTCTTATTATTATTATTATTAGGTTATACTTGGTTAATTAACCAAATAATCCTCCTTTTTGCACATAGAATCAGAATGTCTTCAATCGCTTGCTGTTTATATAAACGCCTTTCCGACATTTATAATACAAAGAAAAGAACAATAAAATTTCATTAAACTTTTAAATGAAATTTCTTCCATGCTGTAAAACATCCAGAGATTATATCATATATAAGTCTATACAACAGGATACACTGAACGTCGACAGAGAACTAAATATAGCGCAAACCATTCGCTCTACAAACCCTCATTTAGGCCGAAGAAAAGCACTAAGAAGGGATATGGTCTTTGAAAGAACTGTGCAATGGGAGTGCATGACTAGATTCAGTTTCTTGGACGTACTTCATTGCAAATTGAATGACTGTCAAAGAAAACAAAACTAAACAAATAAATGAAAAACCATAAAATAAGCAGAGTATGTTTTAGTCAGCAATATACATACACAACATGAAATTCCATAATGGAATCGGGTCAAGTAAAAAATAAGGAACAAATAGATAATAAATGAAAATAATAACGAATAAAATAAAACCAAGTAACCTGCGACACAACGATGAGACGAAACAAAACACAGTAGTTTTCCAGACAGACAGTGTTACGACGTTTCGGGAAATGGAATCTGTTCCCGTCATCAGGTAGACACACAGGGTTCAGGAACACGAGTGCGACTGATGCTTATTTTATGGTTTTTCATTTATTTGTTTAGTTTTGTTTTCTTTGAAAGTCATTCAATTTGCAATGGAGTACGTCCAAGAAACTGAATCTAGTCACTAAGAAGGGATTTTTGTAAGTTGGAATCGGAAAAAATGAAAAAGAATTTTTTAAATTGTGATTTGTAAGAAGTAAGAAAATAAAAAATTGGTCAAATATATTTTTGAGAATTCGTTGATGTAACACGAATCTAACGGGGCATCATCGTAATTTTCGTTCAGTGAGACACTCAATATCGAACAGTTTGCAATTTTCAGGATTTTCAAAAATTCGACCATTGAGGTGGTTAAAAGACATGAACTGTATTTTTTAATCAACTTTTGATATCTGTGTCACTAGTTGGACGTAAAAGTTGTTTTTAGTTTCAAAATAATGATAACGCTAATTTGTAAAATTAATTAAAGGAATTTTTTTTTAAATTCAACGTCAAATAATTGAAACGAGGATAAACGTGTTTTGTCAATTTGTCTATGTAGCTCGAATCCAACTGGCCATCGTCATGTTTTTTGCAACAGTTTGACGAGCATACAAATGTCTAACGCATTATTTCAACTTTTTTTGAAGATCACCCCTTATGACCATGGCATTTTTTTTCATATACGATTTGTTTCAAGGTGTTTCTTACGTAAGTGCAGAAATAATACTTTAAAGGGTTTAATCGAAATCGGCTTCAAAGGGTAAAAAAAGGGTTAAATGTGTTTTCGATTAACTGCTGCCATCTTATTAAACTTTCAAATATCAATGTGATTCATTCTAAAGAATTATGATTGCTTAAGTAGAAAAACACTTTTTCTTTATTTTTCAACTATCGACGCTTAAGAGAGTGGCAGTAGCTGAAATGTGGTTGCTGGTATGCGTATTTATAAATCTTAATGGTTTTTTACTTAAATGAAACTCACAAAAAATTTATACGTTATTTCATCGTTTCTCTTCAAAATTCAAACCCTAAAAATTAATACACATAGGCTTAAAATGTAATTTTTATATATCATCAGCATCTGTACAACTCGTTGAGGTGAACAGTTTCTTTTCGCTTCAGTTTGAAGACTACACAAATGGTCGGATATTTTTAAATAGTTTTTTTTTTGGTTTGACCCATAAAAAAAGGTGCCGTTGCGCCTGCGCGTGCGGGCGGAAGCATAACAAAAGCACTAGCGCCTGCGGCTGGTCATGAAATTAAATGGACGGTCAGCGAAAGCCCAATAGAGATAACACACCCTGGTTTGACACGTCTAAGTGTTTCAAAGACTGAAATACGTTATACATAAATATTCGATATTGCCCGAACCAAACGAGTTACCGTCTTGATTTTCACTAAAATTGCTATTAGAAATAAAAAAAAGACTTTCAGGATTTTTTTAAATCTGCCAACTAAGTAGGGAAATTACAATATTTGGTTTCATTTATCCCTCTAACCACTTTAAATACCAACTATTTTATCAGAATCATGTTTACGCAGATGCCTAAAAGGTTGCACAATAGTTCTTTACTGGATACAATAAACTAACTACTGCGGAATTAATTTACTTTTTAAACCATTAGGCCAAAGGTCCGAAAAGCGAGAAGTCAAGTCTGCGGAGTTATGTTTTTGTATACTTTCGATTCGTAACGAGTTGCAATCTCTATGTTCACAGGGCTGTACATTTTTCTTTGTGTAAAGAACACTGCACATTACAGCTTAATACACTACCTGAATGAAGTTCCACAAGTATTACATGCGGGTGAATCCGCGGGCAGATAGCTAGTTTATGCATAACGTAATTAACATTCCAAGACTCAATCGAGATTCATGCTATTAATCTCCACAATTTATTAGCAATCTCAGACTTAGAAAAACAAATGCGCAGTACTTTATGTTCATGTTTATGGTTTCTTTGTTGTTTAACTAATGCTGTTAGTGTTTTTCGCAGGCTTACTAACTACGATTTCTAAAAATAATTACAGTCTGCTGACATTTCAATTAATAAAAATAGCAAAATATGTTTCAAGTTAACACAAAAGCATATGTTATTTAAGGCAGTAAACTTCTCCATACACAAGTCATTATTTCGAAAGCTCTGCAATGTGGTATTAACCGTTATTAAAATAAACTGTAAGCGTTTATCGAAATAAAACAGGTTGCTTGAAAAACTCTGTAACTTGCAACAAACGCTGTAATATTTTTCGAATGACTGTTATAATAAATCTTTCTTCCGCCTGATGTATCTTCCACAAGTGTGACGGGAATAGGTTCAGTAAGGAAAGATTTCCTAACTTCTAACTAGTTTTCGTCTCAAACTTCTGTTCAGTTGCGTGGTATATCCGCTTGCTAACTGACGTCAATAGTTTTCACTTTGGCTTTCGCTGCTAACTTCGTGGTGTAAGTTAGTGCGTTCCTTATCCTGCGAATATTTAAGACTTTAAAATATTTGCGAACATTACTTCCAAATAGATTATCGGGTTGGTGAAATTTCGCAGTAGTTCTGATTTCGTTTGTAACTACGAAGAAAGCCACAAACATAAACATTTAATTGGCTGTGATAACTACAGAAGAGCACAGTATTAAGAAGTACTGTACTGGCGAAATCTTTTCCTTGATACTGTTGAGGGGGGGGGGTCTGTGATTCATAGGGGTGTAAGTTACAATTATATAGTAGTGTCGTTTTTATTCATACTATTTACATTTTCCTAAAGAATATTCTGTAACAAATATTTCACTCTTAACTGAATTTCCGCATTCCATTTGAGCATTGTAAGAATGTAGGTACTCCACTTCGCACGTGATTACAAAAATTTGTTTACGTGGAAACTATTGTAACTGTCTATAACCATTTCTGCAATAGAGGGGCTTAGATTTATAGTGGTGTACACTATATGTCTAAGTCTCTCAGTTATAGAAATGTTTATATACCTTTAGAAGACTTTATCGTTACCATTGGCTAAGAGCCATATTTGTGTACGTTACAAATAGTTAAAATGAGTAATACTGAGAAGGGTTTGAAGTCCAATTGGTTTTTAAACTACAATAAATAATTATACGTGTCTACATGTAGCGTGAAACTGTCACAAACAAAATCAGAATATTCGAGACTCAGGAACGAGTCGAAGATATTTTCATACTTGAGAGCTCTATGTGTTTTAGCCAGAGGCGACACTGAGATGAAGAGTTGTAAAGACTCGAAACCAGTCGCAAAGATGTCTCGTTAGTAAAATGGCTCGTCTCGCGTACGCCTGATTGGTGCGCGTCACGCAATCGACCTGGCGTCAGCCAATTACATGAAATGCTCCCAGCGATGTCCTTGTGGGACTGCACGTAAGAATTATTTGACGAGGTTTGAGATACTACACGCCTGAAGATTAGAGGCTCTATGTTGTACTCTCCAAGCAGATCAGTGAATAATGTCACGCACGCTCAATTATTTGTTTAAATAGTGTTAAATGTTGTAAATTTCTGTCAGTAGTGTAAAATACCAAGCGGCAGTTACGATGATAAGATAAAAGCGGAATTTTTGAAGATAAGATAAAAAGCATTCGTATAAACCAATGTTCCGGCAAATTCTTCAATAAATTCTATTGTAACCTTTTATCCAGTATTCCTCACAAAAAGTAGTATAATCCTTTTAATCATGTTCACTTTAGAGTTTAAAAGAATGAAGACGTCCACCAAATTCTATTGAAAATGCTTCCCCTTAGGAAAAAAGTTGCTACTTTTTTTTATTAGAAGGTTACATTCAGAATTACGACCAGTAACTCACGGTTCCAGACTAAAGATTTGGCTTTGTTTTTCTCAAAGGCTGCATGACTCATGGACAAAAATATAGGATGACGATCACGTATGGTTACTGAAACTAGTACGAATGTTTCTTTAACAGCGTACTTAATTTTTTTTTATTTGTCACAGATTGTATTTTTGGAACAAATTCTATTCTAGGAATAATTTAAATCTTACCTGCAACAATACTGTTGCTGACTAAATATTTTCCTTAGTATTTTTTTTAGATGCTGCAAAGTTACAGCATTTGATCCTCTCACGTACACGCTTGAGTGATATACTTTTAAAAATTCGTGGGACGTGTATGTATTGCTCTTCGAAAGAAGCAGCAACGAGTCGAATTATAAAAAAGTGAACCAACACCAACCAATGAGCATTAGCTACTGCCTTGTGGCGTGGGTTACCTTTACTGGTGCAAGTGCTTGAACGTCTTCAGAACAACTATGATTTTCCTATTCCGAAACATTTTACGTGAACTCATTAACTCGGAACCATTATTTAAAGGAGAAGAATGTATTGGTTTGTCGACGTACGCCATTGCTCATATTTTGTTGACCAAACTTGTGTTAAACGACAATGTATAAAAACAAAAACTACAAAAATTCCAGAAGAATTCGGTCAGTTTTAATATGTAACAGCACCAATTGTAAAGAGAGAATTCAGTCAGATTTCGACGACACCCAGACGCCAAACACGGAATTATAGAAGTATATAATTATATTCAATATAAAAAAAGGAATTATACAAAAACAGGGGACAGTGGACAGCTAACAACTGAAAGAAGACAATACGGCTCCATTTTAGTATAATAATACAACGTTTCGGGAATTGCAATGTATTCCTGACTTCAGACTTACGACACAGCTGATCGGAACAGCAAGGTGCGAAATGAATATTACCTAGAACAATATAGTTTCTGTGTGTTATTTTGTTAACGTTTTTAAGAGCCCACGAATGGGCTTGGTAGACGCATATTGGGTTAATGGGGTAGGAGTCCGTCAGGATATATAATAAGTTTACCGTATGCTCAGGCTATCGAGCGGTGCGTAGAACTTCGGCGGTTATAGATTATTCGAAAACTGCTAAGCGTGCGTTAGTTATGTCTGTTCTCGAGTAACACTAAAAGAACGTTGCACACGTGAAAATCCATTTAATGTCTTCCAGTTTCATCTAAAGTACAATTTTAGCTACCGAATACAGTGAAAATGATTGCTTTGTGTACGAAGATCTCGATGCAGAATCTTTTAAAAGGTAAAGGCGTGTACAGTGCATCTTTGCCTTAAAAATGTTGTCGTTAAATGATAGGGTAACAACTAAATGTCCAATATAGGCGAATTGTATGTGAGAAGATTGCACGCCAGTACAGTAACATGCGCCTAGAGGCTAGTGAGATATGTGTTGCCGGTGCTGTGTCGTCCTTATCAATTCCGTACTTCTAGGCCTCAAATATCGCAAATTACGTTCAACCACGTGCCCACCCCAAAGGAAGCCACCCAGAATTTGACTGAAACATTTTCGGAAAGCCCTTATAAACATAATGTGGTTCGCGTATTTTACGACTGCTCCACCTTGCTCAGTAATCTAAAGGTAAACCTATAGTTACTTAAGGTGCTCGTCTACTGACCGTTTGTTTGTGTGAGTGAGGCACGACGCCAAGGGTGATGTTGACCGACTCATCTGGTGCGGTATCGCCTCTACCGCACACTGAAACAGTATTCAGTGGTATAGGACACTTACGATAATGTAAGAACTGCATAAAGTTTTCTTTCAGCCGTTTTGCAGCCATCTTTACTATTTTTAATATGAAAAATTCCATGTAACTAAAAACATGTATAAGCGTTTCAACACTCTCAAAAGTTACCATTTATTGGCCAAATAAAATATATTTTTAATTTAATTACAAATTTTGCTGAGTACTTAGATTATAGCGAACAGTCTATATCGTAAGATCGCTCGCCTGACTGATACTTTCAGTGGCATTTTTTTTTATTAGTGGGAAGTTTTGAGCAAGTCCATTGCCTGTTTGTAGAGTAGATTCACACGAATCCCGTGAGTAGTTGATCAGATATAACCTGCTGTAAAAGTTGTTTTTAACCATTTTGAGGTAATCCGAAACGACTTTTCTAATTGGCGTGATGCTTTGAAACAACTTTCCCGTCATCGTTTGACGTGTATTTCTTTTCGTACAGTGACACAATGGCCCATGTGGAATAGTTTCGTTAAAGGAAACGTATTTACGAACGCACTGCAATGCATTTTAAGCGCGTGGTGGGCGGCGTCATTAAGAAAGTTGGGACGCAGATGTTATCGTCAAGAGGCACTACGAGAGATGAGTAGCGACTGGAAGGTAAGCACACGATGGCAACGTGTCTGGACGATGAAGGAGAGCGGCACTTTGTTCTCCACACAATGGGGAGGAAGAGTGAATTAAACCTCGCCGCCAGGCAGTATAACACGTCGTGATCGCGGCAAACTGCTCACACAGCAGATTGAGTAATGTTCCTGCCAGTATCCTCACCAGCCATGAAGTCCCGCGAGTTTGCCCGAACATAGGAGGTGCGCGCGCCGAGACAAGCGTTGACAGCTGGTGTCCCTATATCAGGCGAGGAGAGCTCAGATATTGATGATGGCGAGGTGGAAGAGCACACGGTGTTGTCATCTCGCAGAGGAGCATTTGGCGTGTCTGCTGTCCTTTCATGATTTCCGAATTATTAGGTGTTTTGAGTCGGGTGTCGTGGTACGACAGCACGGTAGTGCAATTTTAATACTTGTGCACTCAGTCTGCATACGGTGGAGGCAGGGCCATGAACCTTCCGCGAAAAGAATTTTGTCCCAGTTTGTTTCAGTGTCTTACGTGCAAGCGGCGGCGATTGGTATTCTTGTAAATAATAAGAAGGGGGACAGGATCACGTAGACAGAAATTTATTTCCGAGTTTTTTGCTATAACGACTTATAGAAGCGGAGGATCCGGGTGTCCTCCCCCCTTGAAAATTTACATTTTAGTGTGCAAATTGGTGCTATTTAAAGGGTTGTGGAGTCTAAATATTGATTATACAGCTGGCAGAAATTGTAATATTTTTAAATATTAAAAATTAGGGTGGACGCAAATGCCTCAACTGTCCCTCCCCTCTGTTCTAAGGGAGGGACAGTGTCCCCTCTATCCCACCGCTCCCCCTACAATGTTACGTGCACATCTGCATATCTGCTTTATGGTTATTGGCAGCGTGTCATTATGAAGCGATGTCCTTTATTTGACTGTGCCAATCAGAATATGATTACTGCAACACCACACGTATGTGATTCGCGGGTAGAACTCCTAGACACGTGACTAGGAAGCAGAACTTCATACATACACGCGAGACACTGAAACAAACTGCAGCAAAATAATTTTCGCGTAATATTCATGACAAAAGTACAGACTAGCGTCATTATTTCAGTTCCGTGGCTTCTGACACGTGCAGTAATATCGGACCATTCCTAATTTAATTTCAGTGCTATTTAAGTACTACGTTTGCGATCAGGACCTGTACGCGGATGGGCGGGCTCTAAGGCCAGCTCTTTCTTGTTTACAAATTGCTTCATCGCCTCTAAGCTCAACTGGGGTTTACCTTCCACTTCAAGCGTAACACTAGAATGCAAGGTTAGGGATTTACATGTTAAATTACACTCGACAGTGCTCAGAAATTTTTAAATTTATTAATTTCGGGCACTGAGGACGGAATACTGCTACAAAATTGTAAATAATAAAAAAAAATACGTAAATACTTATTGACTCACAGCTTGAGGGGTATAGAAAAAATTGCATAAAATATGCCATATCAATGTTAAGGAAGTATCACAAAGTGATCCTAGAGTGATTTCGTTGAACCATGTAAATCAGAAATCAGGATGGCTGGAGTCGTGTATCAAATACAGGTCTCACCGAATGCGAGTACAACATGTTACCGTTGCACCACCTCACTCGGTTAAAATTTAGTGCTGATATAAATATAGTTTTGACAGGTACATAGCCATGTATTATTTAATTTCACATTTAATTTACCAACCTGGCTTTCGCTAGAATACCGAGATAGGCAGAATCCTTAAGGCCTCGCTCTTTAGTTTTATAGCGGTTTCGAAAATATATTTTTTTAACGCCAATAATACATATATTAAAAAAATCATTATTACTGTTTTAACACTTATATATCATCGTTTGTATGTGAATTTTTCTGTTACAATACACCGTGCGGATTTTTAGATTTTTGGCCCTGAAATGTCACACATTTTGCTGTCAAAATAAGCAAACAAATTGATATATTGCCAGCAAACAGTTCATTATTAAAAAAATTAAAATACCTTGAACAAAATTGTGTATCGTATGATTCTACACAGTCTGAAATTTTTTCAAAGTGTTTGGCTAAAAAAATATTCGAGTCATTTTCAATTGTTTGAAATAAATGAAAGATCATGGCATTAAAAGGGCGTGATATATAAATAAACGCTGAGTTCTTCAGTTGATATCTACACTTTTTGAAAGTCTCATTTACCCGGAATGATGCATTTGTTAAGCGTGTTCTCTTGCGCCACAGTTAAAAATACGCGATTTTGGTGTCAGAGATTATTCTTCAGATATACGTTACTCGAGAAAAAGTTTTGCCTAGAAAGTTGGCAAAAACTTTTGCCTTGGATTGCTGTTTTATTTTTATTTTTGCAAATCGGCTTCGAGAAACCTACAATCCTAAACTGATGCTTTCAGCGCTGAATTATATTCCACGCACTCTTAAGAGCATTGCTGCATGGAAAATAGGAGAAACGTCACATGGTGCTTCTTAGAGTGGCAAGTACAGTCACCTGATTAATGTTACGTGTCCTAGCAACAGAGCTGGTAGCTGTAATTGCATATATGAGGCATTTATGAAGACTTTTACAAGTTCACGCACACTTTCAGTACGGCATCTTCAGATCACATGTTTTATGTCATATCATAATCAGTGAGGAAACAATAGAAAATAAAACCCATTGATTCGAGGTTATTATAATACCGATTCGAGATTGAAAATGTGTTGCATATTTCGATTTTTCACTTTTGTTTCTATATTATTTTTAGTTTTATTTTACTGTGTACAAAGAAAAATATTATAGTTTTACTGTATATTTTTAATGACTTTCTATCCGTTTTCTTAGTTACCACAGGAAAGAATCACATTAAATTTAATATGTTCCTTTTAGTAGTTGCCGTTAAAGATGTTCTATAAAGCGAAAAAAAATTGAAATACTACATATTGTGCAAGTTAAACCACGCACTTCAAATGCGTTGCAGTGTGTTCGTAAACATTTTTTCCTGCGAAACTATTGTGCCAACGTACGAAAAGAAAACACATTTCAGACAAGAATGAAGTCTCTTATCATTAAGACACTATACCCATTAAAACACCTTTTCTAAGCCATCCAACATAGCTAAAAATCGGCTTTTAAGAGTTCCATACTTCAAAATATACTAACCGGGTGTTTTCAGAACTCATACAGAGACTTGTGCTGAACTTTGTTACAGACGTTCCACCATTAAAATTATATTGTCACCGATTAGTGTCCTATAGTGAAAACTGTTCGGCAGGAACCTTGCACGCTAGTTCAGCGCTTGGATCGTTTAGGCGATACGGGGTATGATGTACGCTTCTAGGTCCCCCTTATATCTCCGTCACTTCTGAGCCTCTCATGCGCAGGCATGCCGCGATTTTAACGGTATGGTCTACAGTAATTTTAACGTCATATTTTAACTTTTATTTTTAACCATATTTTTTCTTATTTAAGACATAAATTGTGACACAACTTTGCTTTTATAAAATGTTTTATCTCTCATAGTATTTTGCGTAATTCCTCAATAACGTCAAATTTTTTATTTTACGTTTTTATGTACACCACTAAAACCAACTGACATACCAAACAGAAAGGGGAAATAATACAGTGAATAACGATTTTGTAGGCTGCAACTTCTCCTATACAAAAACAAAAATATAACATATTTTTGTATTGAAATATATTGCTGAATTTTGAAATTAAATACTCTAAACGTTCAAGAACTTATTTAAATAATAATTTTTTTTGTTTTTATATGGGAGACGTTGTAGCCTGCAGCACGGTTATTCACTGTAAATTTAAAATTTGGGATGTCGGTTGATTTTAGTGGCGTAACACGAAAATTGTGACTTTTATGACAAAATTTAATGCCAATTTATGGCAAATTAAGAAAAAAAATATCTGGACAAAAATGAAAATATGACGATAAAATTTTTTTGTAGATTGTTCTCTGAACACACGTAGTCACGTGACTAGTCCTAGCTAGCGTTTGCTCAGTTGTCTGGTGGAGAAACGAGTGGCCGGTCCAGGGAACCTTAGCTCTTAGAGCATTTCCTCGCCGCTGTATTCCCGTGTGAAAGTGCGCGCGCCAGTAGAAGGGAGCACGTCGACTGGAACAAAGCGGCAGACATTCCCGCCGGCCGGCTCATTAAATCATCTCCCGCATGCTTCACCCCGCGGCTTAGTTAACTCTTCTGACGTCACTTCTTACGTGCCTTCCACAACACACTCTGTAACACCATGATGCCGGATTCTCTATATCACAATAGGCGCGACGCGAGATAAAAAATTATCTGTATTGAGTACGGTAGTTACATTGTCATGTGGCAAATACTAACAAGTGATGTAGGGGCTGCGACTGGAGCAGTATCTAGAAAACTCCCCACCAACCATAGCACTGTGGAAAAGGGCTTGATTCCCTGATTTTCGCAAATAGGAATCGTTCCGGACGATGCCGTTGGTCGGTGGGTTTTCTCGGAGACTTCCCGTTTCCCCCGCTTCTTCATTTCAGAGCTTCTTTATATTCACATCATACCACCTCTCACCAGCGCTTAAGGCCTTCTTACGGAGTTTTGCAGTGATTTCGAAAATATTTTTTTTATTGCTACCTAATACTAAAAAAAAATTTCGCTGCACAGTTTTGACACTTATATGTTGTAACTTGTAGCTGAATTTTTTTATAGAATCATACAGAAGGTTTTTTTTTCTAGATTTCATTACCAAAAGTACCACGTTTTTCGTCGTGAAAATAAGCAAAAATGAAGGAAATTATTTTTTTGCTGGCGAATAGTACATTATTTAAAAAACAACGCGTCCACGGTATTGTGCATCGTGTGATTGCACATTGACTCAAATTTTTTCAAAACTTTTGGTTTAAAATTATTTGAGTTATTGGCACCAGTCTGAAAAAAAACTCGGGAACAAGCCCTTAAGGCGGCCGCCTGGTTGGCGCTCGAACTGCGTGCAGCGTGTTCGGAATTACGATTTTTCTCAGAGACCACAATGCGTGCGTCCACAATGCTTATCTACAATAAGAACACACACTTCAGACTACTTGTGAATGTGACTTTCAAGACACCACGCACATTGTAAGTGTTATTTTAAAGCACTCGAACTTGGCTAAAAACGGGGTTTTCACACGGGTGTATCTTAAGACCTATGTAACGGATTTGTTCGAAATTGAGGTCTACAAGAATTTTGGACTTTGCTACAGAGACGCGTTCAGTAAAATGATAGGGTCACCGCTTTAAGTCACTCAAGAATAATGTTACGACGGAAACATTGTGCGCGCGGTTACAACTCTGGCCGTAGAGGCGATATCACGATGCATGTGCCGGCCGACATCGCTCGTAGCGCCTCATCGATTTTCGCCTCACACACACAAATATACCCTTCATCAGGCGGCAGCCTTAAGAGTTAGTGGACCGAACGCGTGAGCCGTGATGTAGAGTGGTAGGGAAAGCATTTTTTTGTGTAACTACTAAAAATGTTTCCCAATACGTTCATATACGAAAAGAAGACACACTTCAAGCTGTGTCCCTATTGTTTAAAAAATGCCGTACGCTTATTAAAAACATGGTTCCCAAGCTCTTCAAAAGGGCTAAATATGACTTTTTCGCGTTGCTGTAACTGAGAAAATATCTGTCGTAATTGTAATATTAAGTCTTAGAAACCTGTAATGGACTTTACCACAAACTTTTCACAAATAAAACTACAGGGTCATCGCTTGAAGTCCCATTGGAACACACATTCTACGAAAACACTGCACGCTAGTTTAGTCCCTCGCGCCTAGAGGCGATGAGGTGTTGGAAGGGACGTGTTATATTAGACTTATAGCCTTCCTCGTTACCGTGCCCCAAACGTACAGAGAAACCTACGGCCCACTATCTCTTTAGACCTAGACGTTAAGTGCTGACAAAAAATCTCTTCACTTTAGTTTTGCCGTGTCCGCTACGCGAATACTATAGACATAGTTTTTACGTGGTAATCACGTCGCGCATGCGGTTTTTATCTCGCTGACATCATAGAAGTCTTGACTATGATTGGCTGTTATTTTATTCGTGCCTGTTGCGCTATTACAACTCCAGCACAAGTGTGAACGCACAACCATTTGTTCCGAAGTCCAGCTACAGAAAAGTAACTTCTGGCCATTTTCTTATTGCTGCATTTCGTTGTTAATTAAATCTTGTCTTCTCCACACTGCCCGGGCGAGTTGGCGCAATGGTAACATTTTGGAGTCGCGTCCGGGAGGTCCTGGTTTCTATCACCCCTACGGCGATCCTGAAGTCCTGAAGTCGGATTTCCATGGTTTACAGAAAGTGCTCCTGGCGAATGCTGGAATGGATCCTTAACAAAGGCAATGGTCCTAGACACTATCCGTTAGCAATATTCCTCTATAACTGTCTCTAAAAACCTCACTGTCTATGATACGTTTAGAATCATAAAAATTAAAAAAATAAAACGTCTCCCACCTGCCTTTTTTATTACAAAATTTTAAAGTTTAATTAATAAATAAAAACGTGTGGCACGTGCCACAACTTATAATGAAGCTTCTTATGTAAATATATACCGACTATGACGAATATTAAAAATGTTACTAGCAAAAGTAATAAAGATACATTCCTCACCGTGGGTGCAAATTAAGTCATAAGTTTATTATTGGTCATGTGTACAAAGACATGTTAAATAATATTTATTACAATCTTCTGATATGCTCCAATAATTATACAGGCATGTAAATCAAATTTTGGAAAATTAAGTATCCAAACATTAAATTTTTCTGAATCGGTAAAGTAATTCTTGAAATATATGTATTAAATACTACGTATTCAAATATAAAACTTTTCTTAATTACGGTAGTTATAGTACTTAACAGTGAGCTCACGACTTAATACTCATTAAAACTCTCATAGTACAAAATATTTTCAAAGTTTAATAAACTATGAATATACATTACTAAAATTTTATACATTTGGTTAAAGCATGATCAAGTGACTACCTTAAAAAACTGAGTAACACACAAGCAAATTATATCAAACACGAACTGCTGAAATAAATATTATACTTGCTCAGAGTTTAAATGAAATTCAAATATATAATTAACTTTGTAACATTACATAATTACTAAAATTGGATAGACCATCATACTGATATTTAAAAGTTTGGAATGCACTTCCTAAGAACAACATGTGTAATGAGTATAATGAAATTCTGATAAATGGTTCCCCCAGAAAATTTGTGTCATCAAAACTTCTTTAAATTGTAACCATTATGAACACGCGATGAACAAAATAAACTATATAGGCTACATAGAAGTCAACAATCTACTGAATTGGATTTAACTCTGAAAAATTGTTTCTCAGAAATGTCATGTAACCAAAATGTGTTCAAATAATCACAGTTTATAAAATTGTAGCTTGATATAATGAAACTGCCTTAAAGTCAAGTGAAGTTATATACATATTATACATTTGTACAAAATTTGTGTATAGTTGTAATAAACCGGTTTCTGAAAAGTTACCTTTGATCAATAATGTTCAGATGTTAAGTCATTTTCTTCTCTTCTATGCTCTGAAAAACTCACTATAAATGTTCGAAATAACATGATCCTGCTTCCTCATACACATGCACACGTCAGATAATGCACTGTCTCACCCTTTCAAAAACTCCTGCATCCACCATAGAGGATACAAATGACGGCATCATCATACTTGTGTCCATAACATCAGTCGTTTATCTAACAACGTTAATATAAGCACCAATAATGTTACAACACAATAAAGTAAACTTTCATTAATAACTCAAAAACTAAGAATTTCCGTACATGTGTTTATATGTTCTTTCTTTTTTTTCTAGAAAGAAAACCACCTTTATAGTTTGTAAAATTTGTTCTGAAACATCAACAACATTCACTGGTGGACCGACTGACATATAAAACTACGGCCCAAGCCGCTGGACTTAGAAACGAGAAATGTTTTGTGTGTTCCCCTCAGATAGTAGGCGAGCAGTTAGGAGGGATTTATCGAAATGAGACACCTAAGGATTTGAAAAGGGGTGGAATATGTTTTCGAAGAATCGTCGATATAGCTAGAATCCGGCAGCCTATCGACGTGATTTTTACTTCAATGGGACTCTAACGAAAATGTATATTAGCATATTTGAGTATTTTTCGAGATTCTACATATACGGAGATGAAAAGACCTGAAATGTGTTTTCAATTAATTATCATTTTCTGTCGAACTCTTCGAGATAGAATTTATTTTCACTTCAAACTAATGCCAGGGAGTATAAAGCGAGGGAAATATGTTTTTCATGAATCGTCAATATAGCTCGAATCCAATTGGCAATTGTTGTGATTTTCACTTCAATTGGATACGCAAACAATCGTCTAAGAGAGGACTTTGAGACGTTTAGAAATTCGGTAGTAAAAAGGGTGAAAAAACGCGAAATGTGTTTTTGATTACTCATCTACTTCTATCGAACCAGTTAAGATATATAAGTGCTCTTTGATTCAGAAATACCCGAAAGACCATTTCAAGGTATTTTTTCAAAGTCGTCCCCAAAGAGGTAAAAAGAGGTAAATTATTTCTTCGATTCATAATCTCTCTCTCTCTCTCTCTCTCTCTCTCTCTCTCTCTCTCTCTACATATGTATATACTATATATACCCAATTAAACTTTTGGCCATCGACGTAATTTTTATTTTAGATTTATATGTATTAAAATACGCTGAAAGTACGCATTTTCAAAATTCGACACTTAAGCAGGTGAAAAGGACTGAAAATCAGCAAATAAAGTTTTCAATGAATCATCTATGTATCATGAATCTACCGGGCTGTTGCCATGTTTTCGACGTCCATGAGACACTAGTTAAACTGCCTAACATGTGATTAAAGGGTTTTCCTAATAATTTTTGTTTCAGGATTAGTAATTCATAAAAGGCCGCGAAAAGGTTTAGGAACATTTTCTGAATTCGAACTCTCAGTACCATAAATTGCGACATATTTTTCTTAATGAACCGTCGATTTAGCTTCAACTTAACGACTTATCGTTATGATTTTTGCTTCAATTGGAAACTTATACAACTGTATAAGCTGTAAAATTACGATTTTTCATAATTTGACACCTTAGAGAAAGAGCATAAAATGTGGTTTATATCAGCTCATGATATTTGTATAACCGGCAGAGATATTGAGGCGTTGTTAGCGTTGGAATGATGATAACATAAATATCTAAACTACTTTATAAGTAATTGTTACTGTAAAAGGTAACTTAATTACTAAGGGGAAAACGTAGCGCATAAACTTTCAGGGCAGACGATCCGAAAAGCAAGTACGACCAGTAAGAATTAGTTTGTACGGGAGTTTCACTCTGCATATCTATCTAAACGTGTTATTGCACTTCAGTGTGCCTAAGTGATTAATATTTTATTTGTTTCCATTACTACTTTCGACGTTACGTGGTGCAGTTGTTTGTAGCTACTGTCTATAGTTTGGGATGTTCTGAAATAAAATTTCGTATAGGGCTGTGCAAACCCGCAATTCTGACTCCAGAGAACTACAAGGCTGATGAAGTGAGTGCTATTTATATACATTCGTTCGAAGTGGTAAGAATGGTTTATGCAGTCCACTAATCACTAGTGTTCCTCGAAAGCTTCAGCCCACATATACCGTAAACCGGGATTACTTTGACCATTTTCGGGGATACTTTGACAATTTAACATATTAGTTTTTGGGTTTTCTGGTAAATAAACAGATAATCTGAGCCGAGTCTTTTAAATAATTCATTTTATCCTTATAGCTAATGCTTGAAACTTTCGTCAATAAATAACATAAAAACCAAAATTTTGAGTTGTCAAAGTTACCCCGCTAAGTCAAAGTTTACGGTACTATCTCATAATGTTAACCTCAAGCTTTAGGTACGAAACCTTAACCCACTAAAACTCCCTAGTACCACTAAACGTCAAGAGACGTAAACCAAGTGTTTCATTCGATTACCCTCCTGTATTTAAGATACTGTAATTATCCCGCAAGGTCAATTTTGCTATGATTATAAATAATGCCCAGGGAAAGTCACTGCTAGTGGCAGGGACAGACATAGGACTGCTTTTCGCATGGGCATCTATAGCTACTTAGCCTGCTTAGCTCAAGGCCACGGGTTCCTATTTATGATGTTTTGGCGGGTTTAATTTTTTTCAGTCCTGAAGGGGAACAGATATTGCGAAGCCGTTTCGTAGAAATGTTGGTAATTGTTTGTAATATGTAGTCTAATTTTTCCAAATCATTATTTTTTAAAATTCTGGCTAATTATCGACTTAATTAAATTTTCCTAAAATCAATAACAAACCAAATTTTAAAATCTCATGTTTAAAAAAAAATTCTACATAGTACAAACGATTTCCAACATTTGTATGTAACGATTTTGAGATATCTGCTCCCTTTCAGGATATAAAAAATAAAACTTACTAAGATAACTTATCATAAATAGGAACCCGTAGTCTTAACTAGCAACTAGGATATTCTAACACTTATTGCTGAACTAGTACCACAGTGTACAAAGAGCTCCTTCAAATAAAGTCAATATAATCTGCTACGAGTAATGCACGCGAGATAAGCCGCGGGCGGAATGCTAGAAAATTATAATTCAGCAGATTTATTAGCAGCATTTACAAACAAAACCATTCACGAGCTGGTGTAATTTTTTGTAATAGTAAGTTGTGGTTCTGTCAACGAATAAATATTAAACATTCCCAGCTCCTGACATTTGTGCTCGAATTAACCTGCGGTGTTGCAGGTCAAAGTCCTCTTGTCACGAATTTAAGCTGCCACGACCACACTTCACCAGCCGACAACAGACGAAATGCCTCCGGCCAAACAGTTAACAATTCGTCATGATGCTAGGATACCATCAAGTGTCACATGAATACGGTAGGCTAGTATTTCATGTCATGTACATCACTACATTCACTAAAGGGTGTGAAAGTATATATAATTTCTATGATATTATTTACGGTTTTCCGCTACCTAGAACCAAAATCTTTTTGTTAATTATATTATAGATATGCCTATCAAAATATATATTCTTTATTACTCTTTAATACAAATCTTAGTTTCACTATACGAAATTAAAAACGAAAAATTTAAGAAAACGTATGTTTTCACGGTTTTAGAATTTAGTACTTCGATTGCAAAATTAAAACACTGAACGACTAAACATTTCTAAAAGTTACTTCATTCTGACGCAACCAAGTACAATTTGTGTCTCTTGCACTGGTTTAAATGTTATAAGAAATATATTTGATATATATATATATATATATATATATATATATATATATATATATATATATTTTTTTTTTGTTTTATACACAGGTCAGTATTTATATAAGTAGCATTTTTGGAATTCTTAATGCCTGTTAATAGCTTGAATAATTTAGTTTTTCTGGTTCATTTTTCTAAGTAAATTATTTCCTTCTGTAAAATCATTTAGTTAGAACTTAGCTAAAGTCTTTGAAAACTGTAGCAGATTTAAATAGAAATATATTTATTTCCCCAAAACTTGACACTCTCAATTTAGGATTACGTTTTTTTTTTTTTTTTTTTTGCTGAGGTAGGTTGTAAATGTGTGAAGACATGGATATTTGAGGGTATACAGCAATTATTACCATACGTTATTTCAAGCAATATTTATTTTGCTTATTTTTGTACAAAAACATCACAACAAATTGCATGCAAACTTCTTACTGATAAACGAAGTTCAACAATATAATCTACAGTACTACATAAGGCACACGTGTAACCGCTTGGTCAATGTGCAGAACATTTAAGAACCCTTTTGAAGGGTTCTACTAATGCCGCAGTCAAAGGTAATGCGAAGTAGTTTAGACATTTAGAAAAAATAAATACAATACAATTCGATATTAGTCGGTAGCACCATTAGTTGTCGATCGTGTTCCTGGGACAATCCTGTGGTCTCGGTAGGTTTACGGTATGGGTATGTGGGAAAGTGAAATGGGAAATATTATTTGCCAGGGGTGGGATAGGAGTATCCGGACTGTGGGCTGAATCCAGGCAGAGCAGGTGCTGGCTTCCTGGTAGCTGTGAAAGGAGGGCGGTACGCTCCAGCTCCCGACCCGGGAAATCCTCCTCCGGGTGCTCTTGATCCTGGGAAGCCAGCTCCAGGAGATCCAGCTCCGGGGTAAGCAGCTCCTGGAGAACCAGCGCCGGGGTAAGCAGCGCCGGGAGATCCAGATCCAGGGAACCCAGCTCCGGATCCTCCAGCTCCGGGGTAGCGCGCTGCGGCGGCCTCCTCGGCGGCGTTCTGCTCCAAGGACCGGAGGATGGCCTCTGGGATGGGCGGAGGGGTGGGCAGGTGGGCGCCCTGTGGCTGGAAGCCATTCTCGTCGGCAGTGTAGGTGACTGTGAAGGTGTTGCCCTCGTTGTCAGTGTAGGTGTATGAGCCCTGAGCCACCTGTGCTTCAGCCTCAGGGACGCCAGCGTTCTTCAGATATCCAGACTCGGATGCAGAGATACCATTGGCCGTCTCGTAGCTATGAGTTGAAACAACATGTTCATGTATTATATTTCTTTTTGCATCACTATTTTACAAAATTTTCCTCTTAATTATGTACATTTGAGATAACTATCAATCCTTTTTAACATTGTATTTTAGTCGTTCGATGTAAAGTAATACATTGTATGCAAGTCAAAATATGTTCGTTGTAGCCGGCATTTTCCGAATATGCAGGTAACAGAAGACTATTAAAACCCTTGCCATATTCATACCAATAATATTCTGCAATATTTTTAATAATAAAAATATGTCCCATGTTACTTGACAACTTACATCTAATTATTTACTACATTATAAGTGAAGGAGGAACCGTGATTACATAAAACTACCACAGTATAAAATATTTGGCAACAGGTAATAGTTGCTAAGTACATACTGTAAATGTGGCAAAATGCTTTTGAAGCTTTGTGTTTATTCAGTATATATCAAAATATTGAATTGGCAAACATTATAGGAAAGTTTCAGATCTGTGGCAAAAATATCGTTGTTGACAAATTACCGATTTTTTTAAATGCCATTCTCAATTGTCATTACATTAGAATTTATGGTGTAATTTACGTACAATAAACGAGAGATTCAGAAACATATACTCAAGATCTGGCACAAGGGTTGGTTTCTTTCATAATTAATTGAAACACTTATTAACTATTTCTTAAAATAAAATTATTAAATATAAGTTATGAGATAGTAGAAAATAGAGGAAGAAAAACTGTTAGCAATTACATAAGTTGGGTACATAAAAAGACTCAAATTGATTGGCTTTTGCAGACTATCTGAGAATCATAGACGGAAGCCTAAAATCTAAAGGAAAAGACTGAAATCAAAGAAACGGCTGAAAAGGTGGGTCTACAAATATCCTTTGAAAAGACAAAATATATGGCCACTGACAATATCTCAACAAGAATTTTAAAAACCATATGGCAAGATCAAGATAACAAACAACTTTAAGTATTTGGGTGCAAATATGGACTTTAAAACATAAAAATCAGTCATTAAAATCCGGATTTAAAATAATAAAACGAGTTTTCATGAAAGCGAGAAAAAATTACGTGTAATAAAAGTATTTCTCTAAACAGGTTAAGTTAAATCACTATAATATGGTGGTAAAACTAGAAGTCTTCTATGGGCCAGAAACTAATTATTTTTATCTGGATGCAAAATTACATTAGAAGAACTGGAAATTAAAGAAATAACAATCTTGCAAAAATAATAGGTCTAACCAGGAAAAAATATAGAAATTGGGCTTTGAGAACAAATAAGGAACACACATTTTCTGCCCTAAAAAACCGACGAGATCAGAAAAATACGAGTTGCCTTCTAAGGACGTATAAAAAGAAGGAAGGGAGATAGGTTAACAAAGAAGATCCATACATTCACTCATAATAGACAATTAAGAAAAGAAAAAGGGTGGCGAGGCAAGATCAGAAAATAACTTGGATGAAATGCAGATTGATCAGGACGCCTACTCAACAGTGACAAGTTCAGATTAGAAGCCAAGAAATTCGAAGGTTTTCAGGAGGATAAAACGAAATGAAGAACTCGCTCACCTGTAGGAGTAGCTGCCATCACCATTGTTGACGTTGTCGTATCTCAGGATGGGTATCTGTGGTCCAGATGGTCCACCAGCTCCGGGGTAAGATCCAGCTCCAGCTCCGGGGTAGGCTCCAGGCACACGACGACCACCAGTTCCAGGGAATGCACCCGATCCAGGGAATGATCCGGCTCCTGGAAGACTTCCAGAGCTTGGGAAGCCACCGGCTCCGGGGAAGCTACCAGCTCCGGGGAAACTGCCGGCTCCAGGGAAGCCAGGAGCTGCGGGCCGCTTCCCGAATCCTCCAGGACCCGCGGGTCCACCTCCAAAGGGAGCAGCGATGGAGCCTGGAGATCCTCCAGCAGTGCCTGCACTGGAAGGTGGGAGGTATGTGTTGTCCAGGCGGGCAGCGGTGGCAACGCCAACCAGGAGCAGGAGTGCCAACTGTTGGAGACAACACAGTAGCTTATACTTTCTTCTTTCGTGAATTATAAAACAAATTTCAAACATTAAATCAATTGAATGTGTCAAAATAAAGCTTACAGTGTTATTTGACGTTAGGCAGCGATACCACTTGGTTTATGTTCATGTTAAGAATATACATTCAGAAATTTACTCATATAATTCGTAATTGTCACAGGTAAAAAGTAGTTGCAAAATTGTATGTAACTGGCAAACTTGCTGACAGGAGATTTATGTGTACAAAAATCTGCTTCTTAATATTCCAGCAGATATATTTGTGATATCGCATATGTAAAACAATTAAGTTTGTGTGCAACATCTAGGATCTCCCCTGCCTTTTCAACCGAGCATTTTGAAGTGATCTTAAGTACACCGCTGCCTAAGTGTCCTTCCTCTAGTGGGATGCGTTCGCTTTTCACTAGTTTTGCTACCAGCAAACATGTAATACACTCGAAGCGTGGAAGCATAACCTCAGTGATTCCCTAATAACAAGACTAGATTTCACATAATATAATTGTAATGTAGGAATCTAAAAACTTAAGATACCAAGAAATATATCACAACAGTGTCATTACATATATTTTGTGTGTGTATACAAACACATACACACATACGTGTATTATCAGGAAATGAACTAAAAATTAATACGAATTTGTAAATAACGTTTTGAGGCACTTAGATATTTTCAAGAATGGCTACATTTCAGTGACAAATATTTTGAAAGTATTTTACAAGTTAAGTTTTTTAACGTAATACTTCTACGGAAATGTTTCTGCAAAAAATACATTCGCTCAAAACGAACTTTTGTGGAATTTAAATTATTTTAAATATAATTAGTGTTGTAATGCCTTCGTATAATATAGATCAACAGATTTTCAGTTAAAATTTATTCAAAACGGTCGTTTATCTTTGAAGTGTATGTACTGAGATGTAACTTGTTTTAATTTAGTATTTTTTATTTATTTTTTTTTATATATAAGTATGTGGTTTCAACCTTGACAAGCAGAACCCTTTAAAATTTTACCAAGAGCGAGTTCGTCGTTGGTAAATTTAGTGAGTCAGGCACAAGAACAAAAGGAAACCTCCATGATCTGTATTGTAATATCATACTGATATGTAACTGGATCGATTTTCATAAACCATGCGAAACAGGAAACATGATAGCCACGTGGAACTGGAGGTGCAGGAGCGCTGGAGAATTTAGAAAGACGGGCAATAAGGTAGGTGAAGGATATATGAAGAAGAAGAAGGCAGGCTGCAGTGGACGAAGGAAACTTTCGGCCATCTGTGATGTTGAATGAACTGGGGTGGTACTTGTTGAAGGAAAGAAGAGGAGCGGAAAGGCTGTTTAGGGTGTACAGGATGGAGAATGGAGAGGGAGGCTGGCGTAAGTTAGACTGCTTGTTAACTACGGGCAGAGAATAGAGGAAGGGGGGATAGCAGCGAGAAGATCCCGGTGATGAGGAGTAGAACAGAGCGGGGTAAGCAGTAAATGCTTAGGAGGTCGGTGAGGGAGGAGATTTGTAGGGGATTGAGGAGGAGGGTATAGCTTGCCACCGGGTGGTTGTCCGATTGCAAGTTATTATTATTGTGGTCGGACAGCGAAACATACACGTGTCATCCAAAATTTGATTCCAGTGCTACAGAAGTTGCGAAGGGATAATCGTAACCCCTAGGTGTAAGTCGCTTAACTCGCGTGCAGCCTTTCAGTCGATAAAGTGTTTCTATAAAACATTCAGTGGTACGCCTATAATATTTTAAGTCGTGACATGAGAGATAGGTGTGTGCTCTGTGAGCTTATAATGTTGAAAGTTGCTGGCAATGGGGTCAGTTATTATGAGAAATCTTGTGAACGTATGCCATTGCTAAGTGCCGTCCCTGTTAACTAAAATACTAATAAAGAAAAAAATTAACATTAAAATCATGTAACCATGCGAAAAAACTAAGATGATTGAGAAAACTCAGGACACAAAGACTTAGACAGCGCAGAAAATAACTTAGACGAAGACAGTGCTATACACAAAACAGGATGACGGCAAGAGCACAGAAGAACACTGGAGTTTTCTCTGACGAGCTAGTTGCGAAGTTTCGGTAGAAATAATCCTGTGAACTTATACCTGAGAAAGACCACGAATGCTCAAGTCTTAAGAACTTTTCGTCGGGGTAAAATATGTTTGGATGTAATATGGTTACAATTATTATTATTTTTTACTTTTTGGGTGTTACTGAAAGTGGTGGAGCAGCGGTTAACATTCGCCTCGCATTCAGGAGAACCCCGGCTTGAACCCCTGCTCAGGCCATCTTCATTTCAATTTTCAAAGATTAAAAAAAAAAAAAAAAAAAAAAAATCTTAATGCTAAAATTATTTCTTAAACAGACCTTGGTTGACACAGTTCCCCCTTCGAACCCTTGTACCTTGAACAAGGCCTTGTGCTGTTCTAGGGCACGCAAAAGTGACCATATATATTATATACCGAGATGAATCTTTGGGTGAGTTGTTCGTGCCCCCGCGAAGTTAGATGCAAAAAAAAAATTGTATTACGTGGGGTAAACAGGCTGCAGGGGCAAAATGGGTTACCCAAAATAATCTTGTGAAACTATTACATTTAAAAAAAAAAGTGTTTCTCACGCGGTCATTAATGACCTAAAACCATTTTAAATATCCGGTTTTAATTTTTTTCGGAAGTATCTTCGCATAAAATAGAAAGCCCTGCGAAAGAAATCACGGGTGAGATAGTAAATAAATGTATGAATTACTTCAGTAAGTACGGCCACTATGGAATTGAATGCAAGTTAAGAGTGTGGCGGAAGGTGACGTTTCTGTCTTTAAGAAGGAGGTAGGTACTGGCGCAATAGTTGGAAGCGCCAGTGGTAAGTCTAACATGCTGCTGACAGGTCTACTAGGGTGAAAGTGTTTTGAAGTTTGTGTTTACACAACGCGACGCGGGGCAGGCGCAGAAAACAGCGGTGTCATTGGTGAACGGGCAGGAAGATCTCGCCGCTTGATGGACCGCGGATGTAACTGGCGCTGTCCACTTCAGACTTGCGTAAGAAAGCTTATCGCCCAACTGAAGCTCCCGAGACAAGCGGCAAGCATGCGAGGATGCGAATTCTCAAGCATGTTTCATAACTATTGCCAATAAAGTGTGTGTTACGTCTTGTCCACAAACGTTGTCATCACAGACGAACAGGAACTGGGAGTTGAAGGACCCTAGCTAGAGACGATGGTATATCACGAAAATGTTTTGTGCCAGTATACCCTAGAAAACACTGCATTTTATTGCGGCATATGACTGGGTGATATACGTCTGGCACAACGTAGAGTCTGAAGATCAGTAACAGGCATCAAATATTACGATAGAAGGATTCGTTTTGGTTCATTAAAATATGATAACTGCTCCACGTTTATGTAAAATCAGCAATCCTTGAATAAGCTGAACGTACGTTGACTCCTAGCAAATATTCAAGTTTTCCTGCGATAAACCGTCATCTCTGGCCATGGCCTATGTTCAGTCGTCACAATACCCTTGCTGTACATATTTTTGATTGTCAAGTTGCAATATTAGTTTTAAAGTATAAATAAAAATTTAAACTTTACAACCAATTTCATGTACAGGTCCTTTAACATTGTTGCCCTCTAATTACATTACTTGTAAAATGCAATTACTGTATTATCTTTATTACACTTTTTACTACTGTTTAAAAATTCAAATTAACCCATAAAGCAAATTTTGCTTAGAAAAGTTAAGGAACATATTCATTAAATTAGTATTACAAGCCAACATTTTTATTTACATTTCAAGACATATATTTCGACTTAAAAGCCTTGAATTATATACATCAGGGGATCTTGAGCGGTTTTATGCGTTGGAGGCTCAGAAGCGACGGAGCTGATCGACCTCTAAGCGCGCAACGCCGTTACTGCATATAATTAAAAATATAACTGTAGTTGCCTTACTACTTGTATGGTTGGCAGCGAAATTACTCAGTATAGTTCCGTGTGCTTTCCTATTTAAATACATATCTATACTGAAACAAAACAACCGAAATCAATAAAATTATCATAAACACTTCCGTTATCAAACTGTACGTTTTCCTACAGACTGCACAATTCATCTCACAAGCGCAAACATCAAGAGACGTGTACAGAAAGGTTAGATATTTCCCGTTGTTAGCTGTTACGCGGTAGGCTTTTATAAATGTTCACTTTATTCCAAACCGCATGTAGTAGTCCAGGAAGTAAGGTAGTGTGAAAGGCCGTTTTTTTGGCTGTGTTGGAAGACTTCAAAACAGTGCTTTTGTTATGCACAGTGGCTTAACAATAACATTTCGTACTTGTACAAAGTGTGTTTTACTACCGTTCATTGGTACAACGAACACATGTGGACCAGTTACGTTGGAAAAACGTATTTACTCGTACATTAGAACGCATTAGCATCACGTAGTAGGCGACTTAACCTGGAGCGGTTTAAGGAGAACATAAAAAACCGAAATGAGGTTCGCAGGAAAGGTTAATCGAACCCAGGTGCTCCCGAATGTGTTTTTGATGTGCCACCTGGTTCGGTCCCATAACAGTTGGATAGTTTTGTGAAGGTGGATACCTGAGAGTCGCGGCTTGAGAAAGAATAGGAATTTACATGTTAAATTGTTAAATTGTATTCAACATTCAACGGTGCTCAATAATACATGATGATATCGTTTACGGATGAAAACCATTTCCTGCATTCTAAAGAGTATGTGAGAGATTTTCAACGCCTAACATCGAGGTCTTTAGCGCTGGTGAGAGGTAACATGAAATGAGTATGGATCAGCGCCGGAATGGAAGGGCGGGGGAAATGGGAGATCCCAGAAAAAAAAAACCCACCGACCGAAAGCATCGTCCGGCACGTTTCCTACATGCGATAATTCAGAAACTGACCCCGCCGGGAGTCGAATGGTCTGACCATTTTTTTGACAAAAACGCTTGATACAATGGCCTCGCCCCTGCACCAAACATTCCCCCCTTTAAGTGAGTCTATGTCATATAATCCCCAGTGTCTTTACGCTTCGTGTAAGTGACGTAATTGGACGTTGGCGTGTGGCAGACAGACAAGACGAACACAAACACCCAGTCCTGAACCCGAGGAAGTGACTGTAAATGTCACCTCCCTGACCGAGAATTGAACC
This sequence comes from Medauroidea extradentata, assembly GCA_003012365.1. NCBI lineage: Eukaryota > Metazoa > Arthropoda > Insecta > Phasmatodea > Phasmatidae > Medauroidea > Medauroidea extradentata. The sequence goes on from PNEQ01105976.1 coordinate 136,113, forward strand.
CGGGACCCTTGACCCAGCAGCCAGGAGCGCTAACCACTGAGCCAAGCGGTCGGACAGACCATTCGACCACCGTGGTTCCTGCCTTCTAAAGAATATAATATTGCTGCAGTATTAATGGTGTAGGGGGAAAAATGAGATGAAGTTTACAACAATTTTTAGCTGATGAACTTACTTATTTGTTCGTGTTTTTATTCTCTTTAAAAACGCACTAAGAGATCCTATAGTAATGTGGACCCCACCTAGATTAACAAACAAGTTACCGGCGGAATGTATGGAAGATTGGCTGGCACTGAACTACATCGAATATCATCTGCGGTCATGTTTCTCTGCTTCAACTTGTTTTGCCAGACTGTAATTATATTTTTTAACTTAAACGAGGTTTTGTTTTAAATTGATTTTGCCGTGTTACTTAGTTTTTCCATGAAATAAATAGTACGATTTCGACTAAAATGTCAATTATCCAGAATTACGTTCATTACATAATTAGCATAAATCGTAGCATTTAACGCCCTTAAAAAATCAGACAACATGGAGCAGAATAATTTAAACAAACCTACCAAAAATTTTTATATATGCTCTCGTTTAGGCGTAACAAATTAATATAGCCAAAAAGTAGAAACATGTATATCCCTGTTCTTGCTTGCTCTAGGGTAACGTGCTAGGCAGCGCCTTCAGAATATCGTCAACAACGAGTCGTACGTGTTCTTAAAAAGAATGTCTTGTTAAAACTACAAAGAACATTTATGTACGCTTACGAAGATTTGTAAAAGAACAAGTGAATGCCTCGGATTATCTAACACATATTTTAAATGCCAGCGTATACAAGTTGTGCAGAAATAGTCAATTAAACCACGTTTACTAAGAGAAGTCCTCACGCGATATAACTTTATCTGCATTCCGCTACTGCCACATCGTAAGGATTTATTTCATGTCGTTATTCAGGGTTCGACGTACGCTCACGGGCACCGAGTTATTTGGTTAACTGGTTTGTTGCCACGGCTTATAGAGCATATGATACTTACCCTCGCTGGCACATTTGCAGATTTGACTTAAGCGGGCCATCTGGACGTATGAGTTCAGCACGGCTGAAGACTTCAAGTGCGGAAGCGATAAAGACGACGCGCCCACGTGTATCACGCCTCACCTAGCCTCTAGGCGCAAGTTACTGGACTGGTGTGCAGTCCTCTCCATAAAAATTAGCCTCTATCAGACATTCAGTAATCGCCCTTTGGTTGTAAGACGTACAATGAATGAAACATTAATTTTAAATACAGAGGGTCAAAGACATGTAAAATTTTACGTAAATTCAAAATTTTATTTAAGTCGACAGGTCCCTGTTTATGCTATTTTAGTAAGTCAAATTTTATAAATCCTGGAAGGTAGCAGGAATCCCAAACCGTTACAAAGAGATTTTTCAAATTGTTTGTACTACGTAGCCTAATTTTCTTAAAACATAAGATTCTATATTTTCGCCTAGTTATCGATTTAATGAAATTTTTTAAAAGCCAATAAATAACCAAAATCACAAAAGGTTTTATTTAAAAAAAATCAGACTACATAATACAAACAATTTCCTACGTTTCTATGTAACGGTTTTGTAATATCTGCCCCCTTTCAAGATTTTAAACATAGCTATAACTGACTGAAATAGCATAGTTAGGGACCATTTGCCTTAAATACAAACTGTTTTTACGTGAAAATACAAATGTGTTATTTTGTAGCTAAATATAGTCTAATCATTGCTTTGACATGCTCTTGTACGAAAACTGCGGAACGGAAAAAATATTTTATCTGTGCGAAGTTACTATTAATGCAATGTATGATAGTTGGCTAGTGTTTGGTCTAATTGTAAAATTACGAATTTTTCGGTACAGAGCAGCCTTAAATCGAAACACTCTCGAAGAAAAAAACCGTTTTTATTCCTAGTACGGCCCAGGTTATTTAATTTTTTAACGGTTTTCGAAATAGGCTACGTTCAGGAAAATGTCGATATGGTGCTATATTACTGTGTCGTATCCCATACGAAAATTTTATCGCATAATATTTCTACTTTGGAGGAGATCTATCATAGAGTGTGACCAGATGTTAATTTGTTAGTTTTAAAGTAGATTCACTAAATAAAATTCTTTATACAGTTCTTAAGGCCACAGGTCCCCATTTATGGCATTTTACCAAGCTTAATTTTTATATCCTGAAAGGGAAAAAGTATCACAAAAACGTTACACTGAAATGTTGTCAATGGTTTGTATTGCGTAGCATAGAATTTTTCGTTACAACAGTTTATATAATTTTGGCTAAATATTGACTTTAAGAAAATTTAATCAAGTCGATAACTAGCCATTATTATACAGACTTATGTTTTGAGAAATAATTTGACTACGTAGTACAAACATTTTTCAACATTTCTATGTAACGGATTTGTGGTATCTGCTCTCTTTTATGATTTAAAAATGTTGACTCGCAAAAAAAGCATAAATAGCAACCCGTGGCCGTAAGAGTGCGATTAAGTACATCGTTCCATTTTTTTTTCTTCAGATGGCAAGGCGATAGAAAATAGAGGTCTAAATGACTATGCAGAAAATAAGATTTTATTTTTTTGCGTTCCAATAAGGAAATATACAACTAAGGCTACATACAGAATTATCTACGTCGCTTAAACACGTTAAGCTTAAAGGAGTGATTACACAAGCTTAGAACGAATTCAGAATACATTCTCATCTCGTTCAAAGTAATCTAGATTCATATGTAGTTTCGAATGACATGATCTTTTCTGCTGCTCTCCTATTGGCAAATTTGAGTAACAAGGTTTGTAACAAATATGGCTGCTTTTGCGGGCTATATTTTGCGCTATTTAAAAAATAATTAGCTCTTAGAATTCAAGTATTTGTATTCTATTTAACTCGCACATCAACATTGCAGTTAGATGCAATATGATGGTTAAGAAGTCATGAATGTTGAGTTCAGTTTTGGTAATAGGCACATATGATCTTCCAGTTTTGTTTAGGTTACAAAGTTCATCGATTTCATTCGGTTGAGGCATGTAACCTCGCAAAAATGTTAAGCTTCAAAATTGATCAAACATGGCTGCCTAAAATGTTCAACTAACATGCTTGACACCAGTGTGACGGTGACTTAAGAATGCCTGTTTTATAATGTCAGCAATAGTCTTATAAACATGTAACTTTATATAGTGAAAATGGCTATATTTGAGTACATTTCACAACTCACAAGAAAAAAAAATCGATGTAAAAAATATAGACAATTGCAAAGTTACTTATCACCTTCGTTCGTAGCAGATAGTTTATATAAAGAATAATTTACCCCATATATGTCTTATATGCACTCGTTTGATGCATCGTTTCAATATATATGAGCCAAAATATTCCTCTCCCTTCTCTTCGTGAACCCTCTCCTTTGACGAAAAATTCAGACCTGTCAAACAACAAAAGGGTTCCATATTTCCATTGGCTACGTGCAATATCGGTCTAACGTACTATATGCTAGGTACCCGCGTATTTAGAAGTATTTACGCATTTGGAAATTCCTGCTTCTGCTTAACGCTCTCTTAAGAGGCCGACTGTCCATACTGCCGAATGACTCGCACAGTACTGAAAAAAAAAGTATTTTTCTTAAACTACTTAACTTACGTAGATCATGTTTGCTTAGAAATATCATTCAAGGAATATTGCAAACGTATAAGGTAATTTCAGGGTCTCCAATAATCTCAAAAACGCGAATTTTCTCGCCGCAGGACACTGTGGAAATTGGAGACTCTGCGCTATTTTTGCATGAAAATTTTGTACAACGAACACTCTAAATCTGAATTAGTGAATATTCACTGATTCACGCTGATAGATGGAGCAGTTTTAACAATTTAAATCAGTGAAAGTAGTCACTGTTTAACTTGTGAATATTCACAAATTTACTTCAAGAGTGCCAGCATCTCACAAGTGAATCAGTGAATATTCACCGATTTTACCAGTTGTTTTCAAAGAACAGTTTTCACTTATTGAATCAGTGAAAAATTACTGGAAAATCTGTGGACATTCACTAAATAACTTGTGGAATGTTGGCACTCTTTATCGGAATCAGTGAATAGTCACCGATTTCACTGTGGTTTCTAACTGATTTAGTTTGTTGAAATTGCTCCACCCGTCGGCGTGAATATGTGAACATTCACAATTTCAGATTTAGAGTGAACTTTACCTTTTATATTACTAAAAAAAACTACATAATTACACCATGAAATGTCACATACAAGCGAGCTATCATTGAGAAGATTGCTCACCAGTTCAGCGACTTGCGTCTGTAAGCTATAGTGAGGTGTGACGCACGATCCAGAATAACTCTTAGAGTTTCCGTACTCCTAATATTCGAGTGCGCCAAATACTTTTATCAAGGTGCTGCCTAGGTTCGAAGCGGTAAGGATGACACGGCACTAGCATCACGAGTCCTCCTAGCCTCTAGGTACAAGTCAGTGAAACTGCGTGGAGTCTTCTCGACGACATCTCGCCTCTGCGAGATATCCAGGGGCGACCCGGCAATTTTAAAACAAGGTTAATGATAAATGTGTATTGTATGCGCCTATAACTTTTTAAAAGATTCTGCGCGGATATTTTCATACCTAAAAAGGACTGCAGAGATCCGTATTCTCGCAATTTTCGGCTGCTAGAAAATACGCTGTTATGAGGAAGCTGCGAACATGAAATGGGTATGTACTGTTCTTCGACTGCTATTTCTAAGCGGACATCACTCACGAACTGTAAATAGTTTACAAATAATCTTGTTACGGCCGTACCGCTCGGTCTTACCGGTCTGCGCAGGCTTGCCATCCTAAGGGGCCTCCCAACTTGCGTTAGAAACTCGTTGCAGCGAGTTAACGACTGTTCTTTTTTTGACGAAACTATTTAACGTGCATAGGATTTGTATATCTACGAAAAGAACGTACACTTCAAGCTATGTAGCTATAATTTAAAAAATTGTAATTGTTTATTAGAAACTTAATTTTGGGCCCCTCGAAATGGCCAAACACAGCTTTTCCAGCAGACTGCTGTAGCTGGGAAAGTAACAACAGGATTCGAAAAACACAACTATTGAAACAAGCGCTAGACTTTGAGCTATGCTGTCTACAAATAATGCGGTCACCTTCATCCCATAGGATAAAGGTTCATAGTACAGCACTGCACGCCAGCTGAGCGGTGAGGCGATAGTACATTATATCGGTCAGTGGCATTACCGCTCCTGCCTCATACACACAAACGCAAGCTATCTAGGGAGGCCCCTTAAGCCGAGCCTACTCACTACGTACCGTTGTTATGCGTGTACGCATTGAATGTAAGGATGTGCGCTGGTATGAGCTGGCTACCTACCGTCGTCATGTTCCTCTTGGTAGTCCCAGGTGTGTCGTCTCCTAGGTTGCGGAGCGAGAGAGTGATGCTACCTCTTCGCCCGCGGGTTTATATACCTTGTCGTGGTGCTGGTCCTTATCATCCGGGCCGCAGCATCCCTGGGTTGGAGGAGGGATGTCTGGGAAGGGGGGACAGGTCGCGGGCAGTAATTGACCCCCGGTAGCGACCCCACGAAGAGGCGGTCGGATCAGAACTGCGACGTTCCCTTCCCCCCTCCAGACACATTTCCCAGTCCTCTCGCCAGTCGAGACACTCAACACCCCCCTCCACGTCCGACGACGTTCCCAAGACGTCGCGTGTGCGAATGGGAAACCATTTCACTGTTCTCTGGGAGAAGTGAGAGGAGGTGCAGAAGTGACGTTCGTCGACCAGACGCGCTCTGTCGCCGTCCTTCGTGATGCAACGTGTGTTCTTCATTCTCCGTCTGTCCTCACGCACGAGCCAACTCAAAGCCGAGACGAATAGGTGACATACGTGGTTGTGTTAACTATTTTTTTTTTTGCTATATTGGTGCAAAAAATTCTAAACTTGTTTTAACGAAATCCTTTGAAAAATATGTGACAAATAGCAGTCATACGGTGCACAATTTTATGAAGACATTTGTCAAAATAATACACCGCTTGTTCCGAAAAAATATTTTACTTAACTTTCGCATATTTTCAGAACGTAATTGGCGATATTTTGGGCGTAAAAATCCGAAAAACTGTGACGTTATAGAGTATTTAATATTATTGCCTAGAAGTGCAAAGCTGAATATGAAAGAAATCATTGAAATGTGGTATTTATTGCTACCTAAAGAATAAGGCACAAATAACTATATATTTGTGACATTACAATGTAAGGGATCCTTCGATATTAAAAATACGTTACTTAAAAAAAATTTTCTGAAGCCACTGAAAACTACTGGACGTGGTTTTCAGATGGCTTGGTACATGAATGAGTACCAAAAGTATCAGTTAAAAAATGTAGGTTTCTCAAAGCTAACATGCGAAAACAAAAAAATGTCAATACTAGACAATAGTTTTACCCACCTTTCCGAGTAAACATTTTTTTCCGTGTAACATATTTCTGAACAACAAACTCTCAAGCCGAAATTTCGTACAGTTAATTGCGTCGCAATATAAGTAGGCCTACACTCAACAAATGCTTCACCGTGGTTAAATGTTTGCCCATAAAGTTGGTAAATACCATTATCTGGGATTGTTTATTTGTAGTCTTTGCAAACTCACATTCAAATACGTGTGGTTTTAAATTGTTTTTTAACGTTCTTAACTACCGCCCACACTTTAGGGCACGTTCTATAGCACTTTTCATCACCTTATTTATTTTTATATTTATACCAGATATCTTTTTTATAATTTTAGACAAGAATATCACTAAATTTTGCTCTTATGAATTTATTTTATCTCGCATAGCTTTTGCGACGGGCTCGTTAAAGTAAAAATTCATGTATGGCTTTAATGACGACACTGAAACCAACTGACATACCAAAGTGAAAAACTTCAGTGTGAATAACGACGTTGCAGGCTACAAGTTAACTTATGATAAATCACAGAAATAAAATATTGTTGTACATAAAAAAATTGAATTTTAAAAATTTTTATTTAAAATTTTAGCATTCATATTTAAATACCAAAAAAAAAAATTGTTGTTATGAGCGAGAAATTGTACTCTGTGACGTCACCATGCACAGTGATTTTTTTTTTCTGTTTGGAATGTCAGTTGGTCTTAGTGTCGTTCTTAAAACTGTAACATGAAAATTTTGACTTTGACGAGCCATTACACGAAAACTATGAAAGATAAATGATTTCTTAAGAGCAACATTTAGTAACGTTTTGTGTCTAAAATAAGAAAAAAAATCTGGTACAAATAAAGAATAAAAACATGGTGATGAAACATGCTGTTGACCGCTCCATTAAATCATTAGGATTTCCTGAGAAGGGCGAAATCTCAGCTTGATAAGGTTAATAGTAATCCATGTTGTGTTATCAAGCTTTAAATAAGTCACGGAATTCATGCTTACAGGCTTTTTTATATAACGTGGTGATCGAACAAATATTGTCATGTGACTAAATGCCACTATGTAACCCCAGAAGATTACTTAATATAAAACCTTCTCTGTGGGTTCTCGAATGAATGAAGATATTTATCGAGGTCCCAGGCTGGAATGATGGAGCGTCGTGATGAAGTGTTGGAGCAAATATGAAATGCAAGGGATGGGGAAATAGGAATGCTTCGAGAAAACTCTTCGTCAAACTCCCACCACGCTTTATACATGCGAAAGTCAGGATTCGAATTCGGATTGCCCTTGTTGGTTGCAATGCACTCACAAAATTTGGGCTAAAAAAGAAATCCAATTCGTATAAATCCATACAAAATCTTAGTGGTAACGACAAACATGGAAAACATCTTTACATCGGCGTGACGGACGTGAAGCTATGTGTGTGACGCGAATAAAATAAATGGTCGACCAAACATTATCGATGCTTCTTTATTGTATGCGTAACAAAAATTGCGGACACGACGAGAACGCTGAATAGAAAGTCTTTATATTTTATTCACTTCGCGGGCGTGACAAATCTAAAAATCTAAAGACGGACTTTAAGTTTTGTTCTTAAAGGTCAGTGATACTGGTACATAGATAATAAATGACATGTGTTTATTTTACCTGAAATTTGGTTAGTTCTTATAAGCAGGTGCAGATCCAGGGGGAGGGGCATGGGACCCCACTTTAATCTTTTATGTATAGTTTATTTGTAAAATATTACACATTTTAAAACTGTTATGTTAATTTTTTTTTTGTTTAGGAAATGCCTTAAGTAGCACCATTCGGCACATTGTAAACAAAATTTATCCGGGGCAGGGTCCTCGGATCCCCCCCCCCCTTCTTTGACTAGGTACCTGGGAATAGCTAATTTTTAGGAATGGATCCGCCACTGCTTATAAGATAATCATAATTTTCTTAAGCAAACGTGTAATTTTGGCATTATTTTACAACATGCGTATGTTAGTGGGTATTGAAAATAAATTACAAATAAACTGAAAATAAATAAAATAATGTAAATTTCAAAGAACGTCATACAATAAGTTAGTATTTAACGACAAGGAACTATTTATACACCTAATATTTTTTTAGTATTTTTTGCTAGGCAGCCAAACAAGGTGTTCGAAGTAAAACGGGAATCTTTAGTGTCGCATTTCGCCCACCGCGCCGCGTTCTTCGCGCCAATATAAGGTTGGCATAAATATTTACAGTTTGCTTCTCAGGATGAGCTGCATCGAGTAGTTAGCGAATGCCAGCGTTTCGCCGCACTTTCCATTATCAGATCAAACGTAGATTCTGGTTTCACCTGATCTTAGGACCCAGATGATGACGGCTATAATGCAGAGTGAGACGCAGCTACTTTACACCAATTCCGTGGGTTTCTCATGATTTAAGTAGGCATGGTATATAAGTCTCGATTAACGTATATCTGAAGAACAATCTCTGACGCCGAAATCTCGTAGAATTAATAGCGGCGCAAGAGTTCACGCTTAACAGACGCAACATTATGGGTAAATGTTCGCTCATAAAGTTGGCAAATATCATTATATAGGATTGTCGTTCTGCAGTGTTTTCCATATTCACTTACAGAAAATATAGATCTCAATCGAAGAGTTCAGCGCTTGTTTATCTACCACGCCCTCTTAAGGGGTATGGAAAGGTAAGCTGTCTAGTGAACGACTGAGATACCCAATCGTGGATTAAATCTGAACTACTTATCATGATTCGATGGAATTATTTTGCCGAGTACATACTTTACTAGCGGGCGTCTTTTCATACAGTACTAGGCGAAAGTGTGCTTTGCTTTCGTATACAGTAAAATAATGAAAAACGTTTTTTTTTTAGTAAATAATAAGGGCATGAAACCACAAACTCTACAAAGATGAAAATCTGTAATTTTTATAATTTTTAATGTGATAATAAGTCTCCATAATAACCTAATCTCAAAAATACTCCCGTTTTGATTTGAAAATATTTTTACATTTACGAAAACCACTCGCGCAGAGGTTTTCATAGAGCAAAATTATTTTCAAATCAAAACGCAAGAATTTTTGTAATTCAGTTATTATAGAGACCTTACCCCACAAAATATTTTAAAATCAACAGTTTTCCATTTTTATGGGATTTTGGTTTCGAATCCATATTTATTTCCATATAAAAAAACTTTTTAATTTTTTACTTGAAAACAAATCGTACTAGTGACTATTTCAGTTTAAATAGACGTCTGCTAGTAAAATATCTACTCGGCAAAAAATTCCATCCAATAATGATGAGTAGTTCCGATTATATCGACGATTGAATATTCCAGTCTTTTGCTCGACATGTTATCTTATCATACCCCTTACATGAGACGCTTAATGTTGGAATCACAATGGCGCTTAAAAAGTTACACGAAAGACGCGATGCGACACTGAAAATTCTCGTTATTAAGTTCACTAGTTTACCTGCGGTGCGACAACTACTAAAAAAATATTTTATAATAAATTTTTTTCCCACTACATACATAGCTCAAGAGCGACATCCACGGATGTTTATTGCATTTTAAACTATTTTTTTTTGTATCGTATTTTAAATACCCACCGGTATTCCGTAATGTGGAAATAAAGATACAATTTCACGCTTGCTTAAAAAGGTTATGATCTTCTTGTGATAACAAAAAAAAAAGTCTCTTCTTACAATAAATAAACGCTTAGCGCTAACTCACCAGTTTCACCAACATTTGGGAGCCGAATTAAATTCCGACTCAAATAACATTTATATAATTTTCTATTCGGAATTCGAGTCACGTTCGCCATTTTCGTCGAGCTGACGTCATAGAAACCTCGGTACTGATTGGCGGATATCGTTTGTTATCACGTCGTGACGGTTGTGAGGCTTCTGTCGCGATATTGTGATTCCGGAACAAGTCGTATCAGACGCCTAGCATGCGTGAGAAAAGTTTGTGTGAAAACTTGTGCAAGGAACATATTGTATGGAGTTAGAAGATTGAGCATGCAGTTTTTTTCCTGTAAAATGATTCCAGTTACGTAGAACTTGTGATTATGTAGTGGTTCAGTGATGGTCTGATGGTCATATCACGTAACCAGAGAGCCATAAGAAAAGAATATTTTGTTTCTTGAGAGATTAGAGAAACATATTTCTGTCTGGATTTATGAAAAGGAATTCAAAGAAAGCAAAAACTCTCGTTAGTAAAGAAGTAAGTTTTCTTCCTCGCGTCGAGTGTGCACTAGTTACTAACATGTTGCAAATTATTGTTGGAATTGCTTTTGCGAATGTTACGTAAACGTCTTAACAATTTTAGTTTATAATGTCATCGACATTTGGAACTTAACAAAACTATTTTTTTTAGAAGCAAGAAGAATTATAATACCGTAGATGTGTGAGAAATTGTTTCGAACAGAATTTCTATTGCATTTTTGCAACACATTTTATTTAGAAAATTTAGCATGAAAAACAATTTTGCGTCTTGTGATGTCTTCGTTTTTGGCACGACACACACGTAAAAGTAAATACACAGTAGTGATGACACTAGCCGCGATAGCCGTTGCAATAGTGTTACTTCATTAATTTTTTATTTACGTTTTACAGTTTATACCAAAGAGCTTGCGATTTTCAGAGGTTTCGGTTCTTTTTACCAGACTGCCGAATTTATAGCTTTTTCATTGCGCTCACGTTAAAGTTGTCATTCAGCTGGTAATTATTTTCGTGTGGACTGATGATTTCGGAACTTGAAACCAACTCTTCTTAATAATTCTATCAAATCATGATCTTTGAAGAGTATTTTGTGTAATAAATGTGATCATTTACATTCTTCCTGATTTATAGCCTGAGTTATACCCTTTTCGGGTTTATATTTTCGACCCTTGTGTGTTAATTTGCTATAACGAGGAGTTTTAAATAATTTACTTACTTCATAATGTTTTTCATGTACAGTTTTTAATCGTTCTTTTTTATTTGGCAACAGTATTGGCCCCATTTAATACTTTTATAAACATAATTTGAACTTTTGTTGTTTAATTTAGTACTGCATGAAATGTTATACTGTACTGTAAATATTTTGAGACGTAGTGAAAACGTTGTACTAGGAGGTTAGCGTAAGTAAAAATTACGCCACGTTGGACGAAAAAAAAAGTAATGAAAGATGTGACTCATTAACTTAGAACAAAATCGGAAGTACAGTAAGTAGATAGGTAGTCTTGGAGATTGGCCTGTTGTGATGAATTGTAATAATATAAATTGTATATATTCATGGCGAAGAGAAAAAAAGGGGTAAAATATCTTGCAAGTAGTCTGCATGCAATGCCGCTTTATAACAAGCGAACAGAAAGTAAAAATACAAAACTTATTAATGACGTTTTATTTCAAACATATTATTTATCTATTTTAATCAGTTTTCTTAGAACATTTCTTCTCTAATGCAGTTTCGCCGTAGTTTCTATACAATATATCGGGGATTTCCGTCTTCCAGAAGCAGTTGTAGAACTCCGTACTTGTATTCGGGAAGACTAGAGTTTGGTTCCGGGTCGGTCCATTCCGATTTCGCTTCTCCGTGGTTTGCCGAAATCTCTCCTGGCGAGTGCTAGGTTCGTTACATCACGTTATTTTCGATTCATTTACGGCTCCTACCTGCTTAACCATCGAGTTCCGTCTTCAATTAGCTCGATCATGAAGCTATGCTTAACTTAATTACAAACCTATTTACTTGCACATATCCGTAAGTTAAGGCTTGCATAATAATATTACCTAACTAACAAGACTAACTAGATTTCTGGGTAGTTATAGAGGTTTTATAATGACAGCAAGCGTTCTCAACCACTTTTTACCAATGGATTTTCGACGTGGCGATTGACGCAGTGTCTAGTGCGATCGCTTACCACCGTTACGATCTGGGCTCGATTCCCGGCGAAGACGGTCAAGATTTTCACATGATTTAACTGTGCCAGATGATGCCATTGGCTGTCGGGTTTTCCAGTTTCCACCTCCTTTATTCCTGAGCTGCTCAATATTTAACCCCTGATAACCTTGCTGCTAAACGCTGATCAAAATCTCTTAATAGCACCGGTGTTATTTTACTGATCCCGAATGATACAATTCAAGAAATTGTATTAGTGAATAACGAATTTTTTCAGTAGATTTTTGTTGCTGATTCCTATTTAAAGTGCAGACATTATAAAATCATAAATCAGTGATTATTTACCAAAACCCAGAAATGTAGCGTATTATTTAAGGATAAGTTAAATGCCACACTAATGTGCACACGAGTTGCCGTCGTGATTTAGTCATTGCTAGGGACAGGAAACTTTCGCGAATTCAATGACCTGCATGCTAGAATGTATTGTCCTATACATACTCAACCCCCGTCTATTCGTTCATTGTCTGCTGTTCCACTGAGTAGCAGCTAGTTTACTAATAGTCAGAACTTGAGCGTGCATAGAATAGTTGATTCTAACATGAAGGTTATTGAATTCACGAAATTTTCCTGTCCCTTATAATTGCTACAGCCATGAAAAATTTGCGTTATCATTTGATAGCAGACTAAACTTCACTTTCCTATACATGACAGAGCATGATCTGCGGTTCAATTGGCCGCGAACTTTTTTTGCGTGCGTTATGTCTTTACAGAGAATGGCCTCTCTACCGTGTAAGCATTCTCAACGGCAAGTCACGACAGTATGGGCCAGCGGGAGACGTCGAACGAGCCTATAGTCACTTGGAGACTAGTGAGCGGCTAGAAAATAACGTGAATTTTCCATGTCCCTAATTGCGTATTAAACACTTCCTGGAGGTCACAGAACCAATAATAGCAGAAGTAGAACTAAGCAACTCACTGGGACAGCAGCTGATGACAAGTTGTTGGGGACAAAGTATACACATGGCTGCGGATTCTAGCCAGAAGGCCGTCGAACCCGCTGAAAAATCTGTATCTTTACAGTGGTTTTCAACTGATTTAATTTTGTTTAGTCAACTCTATGGGGAACACAAGATAAACCACTGATTATCTGACAGCGTTTACTGATTCCAACTAAGAATGTAAAAATTACATTATTTGTTGGTCTGCTACGAAAGTAAGTTAGCGGAAATAAATCATTATAGTATCAACATGTTCTTTACAAAAATAAATATTTTTCTTTGACGATATTTTCCTTGCAGTAAATAAATCATGCCTCAATACAAAGAAAATGTTGACAATCGTATATTTAGTGCTACAACTTTTGCTCATCAAGGTTATCCTAGCAGGAATAGTGATATTATTTTAACATATAGCATTTGTTGAAATTACCACAGTTTAATCCATGAAGATAATTATAATCAATATCTTAAGAATCACGTAATATTTGTTACCATTTCAGCAACACTAAAATAAAAATTTCCTTTGCTGTAAGGTAACAATGCATTGGCTCATATTTAAATTTTTTTTCCTTCACAGCAACAAATAATTTGTTGCAGCGAAGGAATTATTTTCAGAATGTGCTGCGTGCGTCAAGATATTTCTAGTAAGCTCCTAAGTAACTTCCTGATGTCTTAAGACAACGCGAGTCTTTCTCCGCTAATTAGCGCTGAGATGTGAATGTTCCTGACGTCAACCAAACCTTCAGTGAACTTTCAATGTCCAAACCTTCGAACTTTCTAGTAATTACTAAGCGCGCTAACTCTTTAACGACTGCAGAATATTTCCTCTTCTTCTGTGACTCTCGTTTTGTGCTATTATTCTCCCTTTTTCAAAGATCTTCCAATCATAGCTGGAGATCAAGAACAGAAAATCACACAACTGGAGTACGTTAACTTATAACTGGCTGATGGCTATAAATTGTCTATTTATAGTTGTAGCGAATGTTTTATAGCTTGAAGAATAATAAGAATAATGACATTTTCGTCAGATGAAACACGTCCTATATTTTTGACGTAACTAATCGTTAAAGTCGACGTTTGATTTATTTTTAAAACAACCCATTGTAAAATATAGGACACATATTACAATACGAAAATTTACAATGAATACCGATATCTTGTGTTACTGTACAAAAACTCTAAAGACATTACCGAGCTTGGTGGTGCAACAGTAACACGTTGGATTCGTATTCGTGAGGACCCGGGTTCGATCCCCTGCTCCAGCCATCCTGATTTCGGTTTCCCATGGTTTATCATAGAATCTTATAAAACCATTACTAGGATAGTAATAAAAAATTAGTCATGCCACCATGTTTATGAATTTAATATATAAGCCTGTGAAGGTCGACGACAAACGTTTTATGAAGAATTGAAAATAGGTTTATTTCTTAACTGCTTAGCATGCGCAATTGTTGAATGCCAAAATGATTTACCAAACAAAGCTTATGAGTTATTACTAAATTGTGTTTTTCTAGGCTTAGAAATTGGTTAAAGGTGGTGTTTTCGTGGTTACATTCAGTTACGACTACGTCTATGGTTTAAAATTTTTACAGCACTGACACAAGTAGTATGCTTTCATTTTCAGTACTTCAAAATGCTGCAGTGTCACCGAGGAATGTAAAAAAAGGCGTTTTGTTGGCAGTAATACTAATAAGTAATTAATTTAGATATGTGCAGTGGCTAGAAAGAAGTGCGATGCACGTAACTTGTTCACCATTATTGTTCCCGTACTTCCACACCCGCGACAGTTATATCCTCGAGGAATTGCATTCATATAAGCTTCGCTTACGTACCTTCCTTCTGTTGGGTTTAAGTGCGAAATCCATGTTAATGAATTAATTTATCAGTTGATACAGTCTCAATATAAACTGCTTACGTTCATTTCCACTTAAAATCCCTTTCTAGAACAGTGCTTATTGAAAATCTTATAAAGATGGGTGTGTAATGTTTTTGGTTAAAAAACAGATGAACCTTGCATTAAAAAAAATGTAAAGTGTATTCTGTGGCAGTTATCCATAAGAAATGTTACGTAGAAATTTTTTTTAACATAGAGGTTCCTAAAAAATTTTCAATTTGAATTGTTTCTATCAAATTTTTTCACCCAGAGCGAATTCAGGAAATCATGATAAGCAGAAATCAGCATGGTTTCGGCCAGGAATCGAACCCGGTTCTTCCTAAATGCCAATCCAAAGTTTTACAGTTGCGCTGTCTGACTAAATATGTTTAACTAAGATTAATAATGCGTGTGTTGACCGCAGCCAAACGTGGATCACTTTTCTTTTATGGATGACAAAAGTTTTATAATTGATAACATTCTGGGTTAGTACGTTAGCTCAGTCATGTAACCAGCTTTGCTCTTATCTTCCGGTCAATATACGTATGTAGGCGGTTCGGGATAAAGTGAGCACTCAAAAAAGTCCTGCTAAAGTTCTATTTTCAGCCAATTCGTATCTTTCCGCGCGTAACGGCTAACGATGGGAAATATCTTACCTCTCTGGACACGTCACTTGACGTTTGCGCTTGAAATATAATTTGTGCAGACGGTACGAACATATATATATATATATATATATATATATATATTGATGATAAAAAAATAATTTATTTCATAAAATTCAGTTGTGTCGATTTCGGTTGATATTATTTGCGTATTGTTGTATTATAATCGGAAAATACATGGAATTATATTCGGTAATTCTCTGCCAACCATACAAGCAGTAAAGCAACTATAGTTAATGTTGAATTATATGCAGTTACGACAAGTGATATTCTTCGAAGGTTAAATATTTAGTGCACAATTTATCCCGAACAGCTATGGAAGCGTGCAAGCTATCCCATATCTCGTGACTTATTGGACGCTTGAAAACTCTACTTGGGTTACTGTTTGAACACACAAGCCTTTCCGAGGCTAATCTCGTTAGTTAGAGACTCTGTCCAACTAAAAGCCGTGGCGGGAGACTTATGATGGTTGTTTCCAGCAGTCACGAGGTCAAATAGTGTGTATTGCAGTCAAGTGCTGTGTGGTATAGCCGTTCCCATTAGATACGTGTTAGTGCCGTGGTTAGCGCAGTGGCTAAGGCACTCGCCTCCCACCCATACGATCCGGGCTCAATTCCCGGTGGGCCCGGATTTTCGCATGTGAGAATCTTGTAGAACGATGCCGCTGGTCAGCAGGTTTCCTCCAATTTCCCCCGCTCCCTGAATCATTCCGCTGATTCTTTATACTCACATCGTGTCATTCCTCTCCAAGCATTAAAGACCTAGATGTTAATTGCAGACCAAAATATGTTCACTTACTTCATTCTGTTCATAAACTTCGACTGAGATTTAGTAACAGAATTACGCAGCAAACCTTCTGTGATGTGTATACATTAACACTGCTTACTATTATGTTTCGGTAAATAAAGGAGATAAATTGTATTTGTGATATGGTTGTTGTTTTCCATAAAGCATAACTGTAGAATTCTCGAAATCTATTTCACATACAATACATGCAAGCAATTACCATATAAGTAAAACTATCTCGTATTACTTAGGTTTCAAAAATACGACTGTCGTGTGTGTTCGGTAGGAAAGAATAATTGTAATTGTATTAATGTATATTAGCAACTACTTGCGTACTTCGCTTGCTCGGTGGCTGAAACCGTGCTTTGCGAATGTGCGTGAATGAACACTACGCTGGAGATTAGTACGGGCTCTTATCTGTTGAATTAAGTACGGACTTCTGTCTGGAACCAGCGTAGTTATGGTACAAACTGTCGGAGTGCAACTTGTATAGAATAAGACTCAGAACTATATGAGTTGAATTAAGTACGGACTTCTGTCTGGAACCAGCGTAGTTATGGTACAAACTGTCGGAGTGCAACTTGTATAGAATAAGACTCAGAACTATATGAGTTGAATTCAGTACGGACTTCTGTCTGGAACCAGCGTAGTTATGGTACAAACTGTCGGTTTGCAACTTGTATAGAATAAGACTCAGAATTATATGAGTTCAATGTAGGTATGTAAAAGTGAACCAACGCACAAAGTAATTTATCTTTACATAATTACACCACGCTGAAGGAGACGGTCAAAAGTGAGTCCTAGAAAAGAACACACATTAAACCATAATATTTGAAGCAAAATATGAGCACAGAAAAAGCGGTTTAAACAAAGTTTATAAATACACAAATAACTTTGACCTTGAATATCCTATTTCGAGTAAACTGTGGGTTAGATCCTTTTAGCATAGCTACGTCTAATTAAGGATAATGTGTACCGGGATAAAAATTATGTAATTATGTAACTTGGAGAGTGTAAAGGTCGAGGTCTCGGCTTAGGGACGTCACGGCTCCTGCCCTGAGCGCCTGCGTGGGCGGGAACCTCCCTGTCGAAATAGCAGGTGCCCGAGGAAGTCCCGAGGGAGACGCCTCTCGCGGTGTCACGACAACCGGGGGACAGGGGTCGACAAGTCACCTCCCGCAGCACTGCGTTACCCGGACAACCGCGTCTGACTTCGCCTCACGCCCGCGACGTGTCGCTACGCAACACATCTTCAACTCATCCAGCGACACACGACTAGTTCAGGGCCACTAATAATGCCACTACATGGAATAGTGATTTATCGCGGAAAATTGTGATTACTTGTTAGGCTTCAATGTACGTTCAGCGTACCGGAAACTACACTGAAAAAAATACTTATTGGTCACCACAAAATATTTTGTCATAATGGACCTTACCAAATTTTTTTGTAGTGACCACAAAACATTTTTGCTGTCCCCAATAAAGTTTAGCAGCGACTACAAAAAAATGTGTAACCACTACAAAATTATTTTGTGAGGACCATATTGACAAAAAATTTTGTAGCCACCACAAAAAAGTATTTTCTGTGTATGTTTATGATACTGGCTGTCGTTTGTCTTATTTGGAAGAGCCGATGGAATTATTTCATTGTTATTTTTTATACCTGCGGTTGGTTTATTATAGACTGATACATCGTGCCGGGTATTCATCATGCTGCAAGGAACTACATCGTTTACAAGAGTATGTTTGCATAGACAATTTTCGCAGTAAGTCATCTTTTCATTCATTGTCAATAACTTGCACCGACGCAGCGCTGGTGCAGAGCAAGTAAAACTAGTCTTTACTTGCACCTCTAGTAACATTTGGAATTCAATAAACCTACACGTTTATTCGAATGCGCATGCGCGACAGCAAATCACGGAAATATTTAATACGCGCATATTTACACCCAATTTACACCAGCCACGTGACTCCTTCCACTTCCTTGTGTGCGTATTTAATTCAAAAAATCTGCATCTAGATGCAACGCAGGTGCCAATTTTGCGTTACGCCCATAAAAAGCGATATTTAATTAGCTCCCTGGTGGTCGTAATTTTTTTGTTGTTCTACTGTGACGATACTTAGTAGGTCTTGTACTATACTGAAAAGTAACATTTTGGTGGGTTATTCAACTTTTTAAACTCATCTTGTATATTTTTGTAATGGAGAGCGTTTGTTTCAAGAATGTCTTATACGCAATTATATTGTGCAACCCCATTTCAGAGTTACAGAGACATATATACAAAAAAAAATACAAATTCGAAGTACCGATCTCTGTGATGCGACTAATTTCATAGACGTTAAATAGCACACACAAGCTGTCCAAAATGTGCCCAATCTGGTGATATGCAGGCCACCGCTATGGTCGACGTGGCCAGTATTTGTCGGTGAGTAGAGGCGAGGTGTTACGGAACAATGTCAGGAAAGTGTACGTACATGTGGCAAGTGCGCAGGCATTGTGTTGGTGTACAATTTGTTTAGTGTGTTGCCGCAGTAGACATCTATATTTGCAGAATGTAGGGAAAACTAAACGTTAAACAAAAGTTTAAAATTTCGAGACAAACAAGATAATTTTAAAAATTAAAATCCAATGAAAAGCAATCTGTGCTGCATCGTGAAAGTTGCTCCCACAACAACCATATAGTATGCAGTTCTTCACACAACGTGTTGGATGGTCTGCTTTCCCAAACACACTGAGGAGTCAAGTTTTACCCCATCCATATGGGTTGACAGACGTGTCTGAACAAAGACTCGCTGCCAATAACCATAAAACAGAGCTGCAATATGAACGTTAGGCAATAAAATCAAATGGTGCGAACGTTTCTTTCGCAAAAAAAAAAAGTACACGTTACTCAGTAAAAAAAAAACACTGTTTACCGGACCTATCTGTTGCAGGACTTCTGGTATAAATAAGCACATACTGCAATTTGTTTGCGGTTATTATATGGGTGCTGTACAGCAGAAAAAAACAGCCGCTTTCAGCGACAAACAACACTGATAATCAGCTCATACATGACCTTGCTGGCGTACAGCGGGAACATTCCGTCGGTAAATGTCTGCATACTTAATGAGGGTGCACATTTTGGACATATTGTACGGCATATTCAGTATTTTTGTAGATGAATCGGGCAAAGTGATTAATACCTAATCATTGTGTTTTTCTAGCATGTACTTCCCTATAACTCTGGAATCGGTATGCACAGCTTTCTTGTGTATAGGACATGTTATGTGTATGAGCTGTGAAACAACTGTTTTGAAAAATACTATTTAACTAGTCTGTGAATACCATGTAAATTCAGAGGCTCAGGGTATCGAACCAAGTAATACAGTCGTACAACTGAGCGCCCTTAGGCTTCTAATATCCCCTATATGATGACATTATGACCATCATCAAATGTTTCTATTGTTTACACGATGATTTTTTCCTAAACGAGAGCAGGCACCGAAAAACTTTTGCACTGTTTTGTTAAAACAGTTTTAAAGTTATTTTGTCAAGTCATAGTACTAAATGGCTGCAGATGATTATGCAATTATGTAAATTCCCGTTAATGAATTAATTATCTAAATGTACATAACTATTTGTTTACAAAAATTATGTTACACAGTTAAAATTATCGTTAACTAAACTGTGTAAAATTTTTTTATATAACTAACAAGTAAGAAGTAGATATGAAGTAACATGGTATTAAATAAGACCTTGCGATGAAGAGGTACCTGACAGAAAAAATTCAAGGGAAGCGGGAGATCCCCATGAAACCAGGCTGAATAGCGGCATCATCCGGCACTATTCCCACATGAGAAAATCCTGGTTCCTACCCTGCCTGGATCGAACCCAGATCACTTCGGTGAGAGGCGAGTGCTCTTACCGCTGCGCCAACTGACAACTGTCACCAAACCTACTGACTATCTTCACTTAAAAAAATCCTGCGGTACACACATCAGAAAAAAAAATTGATTTTTTAAAGTGCGCAGATAATATTCTAAACTGGTAACTAACAAGCAAAATAATAAAGCTACAGTTACAAATCAATTTAAATACACAATAAATAACACACTAACCTAATTTTTCCATACCTGTAATAACAATATTAAAATACATAACCATTTTGTTTCACGTCCTGCCACTTTTTGTCTAGTGACAAAGCTTTCACAGTATGTTCTGTAAGATCCCGCTATCGACTTCAAAGCATATTTCAACTTGCTGAAGAAGATAACGGCGTTGCTATCGAAGATCATCGTGACGTTCCCGTACGACACTAAAAGAAACTGAACTTGTGTCAGGTGCACTGTAAAAATACTTTCTTCGCAACAGCAAAATTTTGTTTACATACAAACCACTGCAGTGTAACTTTGCCGCATAAGTATTTTGCTGGTAGTAAAGAAATCGCGCCTTACTGCACGCCAAATGTTGAAGACATAAGTTTTGTATGACATGTGTTCTTTAAAATGCTTTCTTTGAAAGTATTACAAATTTCTTTGGGAAAAATACTATCTTTTTGACATAATCTTACGTTAAAAATACCGCAACAAACTTTACCATAAAATGTTTAAATTAATAATTTTGATAATAACACAATTTTTATTACTATGTCTGTAACATTAAAACAAAATCAACTTCGCAGTGGTTCAAATCAAACTTTTTGCTGTGGAAAAGAGTGTTTTTAGGTTATGGTTGATCCTCATGTGGATGATACTGTACAAGGACTTGTAGTAGGCAGGACGGTTGAGCTGAGCGGTGTTAATGAGTGATGGCTGATAAGTACGGAGAAGCAGACCGCATTCCAGGTGGCGGTCGTGGATCGAGACCCTAGGGGCCCGTCACTTTCACCGTCACGACGTGGCGGGGTCATCTGGAGCTTCCTTGCAGGCGAGGCACCGAGTGTTGCAACCACGCCGCTGTCCTGGGGGCAGCGCCCCTCACCTACCACCCACAAACACACGCTAGGTGTGCAGATCTTCTTACTATCACTGCAAGACACTCAGTCGCTTCCGAACACGAGTTAGGTCAGTTCCACTAACTGCTAGGAAGATCAATGTTGTTAGTTTGCCTAGGGACAACTTCCCCCTCTAGTTGCGCTGCGGTCAATATTAGCTTATATATACACACACATTGTGAGTCCTATATAAATTCTTACCTGGTAGGAGTGCAATCTTGACAAAAATAATTATGTAGACCTAATTATGAGAACACATATGCAATACTGGTTCCAATGGGATTCATCAGAGCGCTAAATGTCGTCAAATGTGGAGATTTGAAACGTGTAAATGCATGTCATCATGAGAAGCAAATGTCACATTGTAACGTAATTAAGTATACAGATAAATTATTATATGGTTGGCAACCACAGAAACTAATGCTACAGTGCGTAATTATAGTAGCTCTACATTGTGTTACAATCGGCTTATCAACTCTGTGTATGTTACCCGCTCTGCATTTGCTCATATTTTGCTACCTTCCAAAATGACTGACATAAAACACGAAGTTAGCTCAAATGAATCCATAAAATAATATACTTAGAATATATAAAATTTTGTTTGAATTGGACCACACATTCCGACCGAATAAGCGAAGAAACAACATTCTTGTTAAATACTTAAAAACTTAAGTTTGATACATCAATATGAAGATTGCCATTTATTCACCAAGTAGCAACACAACTCCAGTCAAAGTAGCGCAACTTGTAGGCACATAAATTGTTGAAATGGTTGATATTTAAGAATCAAGGACTTAAAATAAAAAAAAAACACTTACAATACGAGTGAACATTCTAAGCATAAAGTGTTTAAGGAATTTGATAAAAATTAGGACAATTACTCACGCTAGATGTTAATATATTACTTGAAAATTAATATTTCAATAGGCACCATTTTAACAATGTAAGCACACCGTTAACAAATAACAATGAAGTTAAATGGCCTTAGAGTAACTATTTTAATAACATTCTGAAGGGAAAGAAATGCTTTACTGATCTCTTTTGGATTCTAAAAATATTCGAAAGGCAAAAATTAAAAAAAAAAAAAAAAAAAAAAAAAAAAAAAAAAAAAAAAAAAAAAAAAAAAAAAAAAAAAAAAAAAAAAAAAAAAAAAAAAAAAAAAAAAAAAAAAAAAAAAAAAAAAAAAACATGGCGTGAACAAAATGCGAATAAACCAGACCACTTTATTAAATATCTACTATATTTGTACTGACTTTCAAGAAATTCTGAAAAACATTTTTTTTCAAAAATCAAGTGAGATAAAACAATTTTCAAAACTTTGCCTTTTTGAAATAACACAACGATACAAACAAAATGCAAGTAAGTCAAATCGCCTTACTTAGTACTACATGGTATACGTGTTTAAAATTTCATTAAATTCAGAATAAAATAAAGTTCTTAAGGAATCTTGTGTGATAAAAATGTCCAACAGGCTGTCATTATAGTAATGGATACGACGTGAACAAAATGCATTTAAGTCAATGCATTTTACTGAGTATGTACTTGATATATAAAAATAATTTTAATGTCACTAATTTCAAAATACGAACACAATATGAACAAAGGCATAAAAGTCACATTATAGGATGTTCAGGATAAACTGAACACTGCTTACATTTTTCTGTGAGCCATTATGCCGCCATATTTATTATTTCAAATATGAATACTCCTATGTAACTAAAAACTAGTGTAAACATTTCATAATTGTAAAAAATGTACTTCTACAATTCCAATAAATATAATTGTTTGAAGATTGTATGTTTTGGGAAGTACACACTTAAAATGAACTATACCTTACAAAGTAATAAATCAGTATAAATTTTATTAAAAAAATAAATATTTCCTAATGTATATAATTATAACCTCAAAAATATATAACTAAATATGGCCATTATTTTTTAATCGTGAACACACTGCAAGAGCAAAATTATTAAAAGTCGAAGTCGTCACCTTACTTTATACAAATATCACATGAACAGGCACAAAGCTAAAAATTAAATTTATGATAAAATAAATAACGTGTAAAGGATGCACTGCGAACGAAGCATTTACACAAATTTCTATTAAATAGAACATACGAAAGTTTTTTATTACCGACGTCTAAAATCTTTGGATATCGTTGCTGGCATTCTTCAAGATCTTGGTGATCGGCGAGCATACAAGACCTTTTGTCTACAATAAAACCACATGGCAAACACTGGGAACATTTAACAGTAGAATTGATTTTACTCAAAGCCTTATGATCAACATCGACATCTTAATCGCTCGATCTTGCTTCACCAAGTACAAGTTCATAACAGCATTCTCTTCCCAGGGCCAGCTTGAAAACATCGTACTGTGCAGAAAACTGTTTCAGCTCATTAAGAAGTTCCGATATGCAAATGTTTGTTAAATTTGACACTGATACCAATGAATTCGCGGAAATCGTATAACCGGGATGATTCAAAATGTTTTCAAAGCTTTTAGGATCCAAAATAGTACAATCTTCTAGTAAATCCTGAAAACAACAATTTAAATTATTGGGTAGTAGTAGCAGAGCGTGATTCATCCTGGGAACGTTCTCCTGTCATTTTCTTTTTTATACTAATCCTTTTTTTTTTTTTCAGGGAAATCCACCTCCATTTCTAGTTCACAGTCTTTAAAGTTTGTTTGTATGTGAGCTGTGTAGTTTTTACAGCATTTAAGTAATTTATCGTATTGTGCTTCGGCCCTCTTTTTTTAATTTCTTATGACATGTTTTCTCCTAAAATTCATGCATTTGATTACTCTAGACTTTTACTTTGTAAAAATCAAGAAACTGGTGAAGTTACTACGAATAAATCCCAAATAATAAGAGCAGTAAATGCATGTTCAAATTCAGTCCATTGGCTAATGAGTGTTCCAGCTGTAAACTTACTTTTGCAATCGAAGTTACCTTCAGAAATTTCTAACAATACACGAAACAGATTCACCAACTTCCAAGAATCGTTGGTACAGTCAGCATCTTCTGAAAATTATTCGTAGTCAATTATTGAAGTCAAGGCTTTGTGTTTGCTCCACCATCTAGTAGCGCCAATTTTGTTTAATGTCTGTATACCTTTTCTTGGCCTTTCAAATGGCCATACACTCATTCTTTTGTAGGATTGGCTGAGGAAACAAGAGGTTTCCTATACTAAGCCAAACATGTTTTCAGCCTGAAGAATCTGCCACAACCATATTTAAAACATGGGCCATACAGTGGGTATATATAATGTTCGGGTTTTCTTTATTCAGTTGAGCATGTAGCCCATTATAGCAACCATTCATATTGGCAGCTCCATCAATAGAACCAGCCACAACATTTTTCAGAGATAATCCATATTTTGTTAAATATTATTTTATTACTTTGAATAGGGCTTGCCCACTGGAGTCTTCTACTACACACAAGTCAAGAAGTCGCTCATACACCTTTCCTTGCACTACGTACCGTACACAGACTGCCAGCTGGTCCATGAGAGCAATATATTGTGTGAAATTAATAATAAAATTACAGATAATGCAATCCGATAAATCTGTAAAAAATCATTTGTCGTCCAATGTTGCCTATTGCCTTTATTAATTTTCGTAAAGAATGTTACAAGAGATCCTCTCAAAAAATGTTTCTTCTTGTTTCCCATTACTTCTCGCCTCTTTAGTTCTTTAACGATTTTCTTCTTGCTATATTCTATACACTGTTCAACGAACGTTTTCAAAATCACGTCGTATTCCGATATTAGAAAGACCAGCTCCAAAATGTTTCCATGACTTCCTATTTCGTTAAGAGAATAACCTGCTTCTTCCTTCCCTCGATAAGCCAATCCTTGTCGTCCAGTAAAGAGTTAGATATCGATAAGGCGCTGAAGAACTTGTCTTCTGGTATCAATATTTGTTTCTCTCTGTATGAGGCTTGTTGTTGACAAGAGATGCAATGTCACATTGTTTGAACAGCTGAAGCGCTGCTGTAACAAAATTTTGATGGTACTTTGAATTTTCATGGATTTCCACAGCCTTATAAAGATGTTTATATGATACCCCGTGTCCTGATATGAATGAAGATTCCCTGTTTTCTTTTCCACCGAAGGCCATACACGTTGGACAGAAAACTTAATTTAAATGAAAAGAGTATGAAAGCCATTTTCCTTGGACTTTCTCGCCACTAGGTAAAGTTCTATAGTACAGATTACTGGGTTCAAATGGAAGTTTCTTCCCTTATACATGGTGAAGATGGACAGGATGCTGTTTCAAAAATGCTCTCTTCAATGTATCGGGATCATTGATAATCGGGCTTATAAAATTACCTAAGTTGTGTGTGGAAACACTTTCGTCAGTATGACTGTCTTCGATTTCAGATTTATGCCTACTGTGGTTCTCAGCGTTATCACAAGCAGTACAGGCGTCTTTAGCTTCGGAATAAATGTCTTCACCTACATTCCGATCGGCTACAGCTGAGGTAGATGGATATGATGCTGGTTGGTCATCTTTGGTTGATGCTGAAAGAGAAAGTTTATATATTGGTTTATGCAATTGGTTGTAGGGTGGTTTTATATTACATTGTAAAATTTAATGTTTTTTAAATTATTTTCATTTGTGACATACTTTTTATTTATTACCATAGGCTTTCGCGGCCATTGTCAGGCAGCATTAAAATGCCTTAGCATTGTGATATAAAACGACTAACTCAGAATGCAAGACGAGTCCGAAACACTACGCTTCTTCTAACAGAATTAATGTCCAATTCGGAAATATGGTCTGTTATTTGTACACTTTAAACTATTTTGCAATGTGTCTAGACTGGTTAACAATATATGTATCGGACTATTTCTACGTTAACTTAACTGTCGTTTTAGCCAATGAGGTTACAGCTGCAGTGAACACGAAATGGCGGAGGGGCGAGCGCCAAATCCAGAGAGTAATAACTTACACCCGTTGAAACTCAATGCTTTACTGTGCCGGGAGAAAGAACGTGATTTTTTACTGCACGAGCCAGAAGTCATAGAGCAAGCAAAATGCGAAATTTTGTGCCCGGAGTTGAATTTAAATGTATGTGGGCAGGTAGTGCCAACATTATTGGACAGCGGAGC
>PNEQ01105977.1:0-38987 GCA_003012365.1 Medauroidea extradentata
ACACACACACCGTCCGTTTGAATTAAATCTATCACAAACGCCTTTTCAGAACTAATTCTAATTAAGGTAATATTTAGTTATAAACCTATAACCTTTAAATACCCTTAAATGCCTTTGTTTCTTTATATAAATGTTATACACACAATTTAAAGTTATTAGTATTTTATTTTGATAAATTTAAGATATTCTTTATTATTTTCCTCGGTGATAAAGCATTTCCTGTAGGCCCTATTAATTCTAGTAATTTGATTTGTTTTATATAAAATCAATTTGTTTGATTAAATTTTCCAGTGCTCCGATGCAGTCATGCGGTACTTTGGAAGTTTATTTGAAAATAGTGCCACATACACTGCATAAAATCTTATGTTACTCATACGAGTTCTTAAGTGGCAAATTAATTATTCCATTTAGTAAGGAACTCTTTCAAGTAATGTAGTCATGAGAATAGGCAAGGGCCTGTAAATAAGTGTAGCGTCCTGCGTCATGCATTGTTGGCCGATAGTTACATAGCACGGTCTAGTTGTTTACAGACGAATCACAGACGTCCAGTAGTAGTGCACAAGGTCTGTCATTGGCCCAGTCAAATAGGGACTCAACAATAACTAAATCACAGCATCAGAAATGAATACATTACATTGAAGCCTAACAATCAACTTTCCCGCGATGAATCACCTTCTCTAATTACGGCCGTTTCGGGACAAATTATGAAAAACACATATCGGATTTTATGCGAATTAGTACAAAATTAAAATGTTTTACGGGAAAAGCTATGCACTTTAACTATTGATCTGAAATATTTTGCTGTAAAGTGTACAGTTTTCGATTTTTTTTCATTATTTAATATTTTTCCGGGGACGAATTCCGGAAAAAGAAGAAGTTGTAAGCGGATTTCGTGAATTTTGGATATGTTATGGTAAATGTTATGCTCTTTAATTTTTCTCTCTAACGTTTTCTCGTAAGATGCACCGTTTCGACTTATTAATTTTTTCCGCATTTTTCGGGACAAATTCCGGAAAAAAAAAAATACCGGAAGGTGGATTTCGGTGGATTTTGGATATGTTATTCTACGAATTTTTCTGCAAATTTTAAGGAAAAAACCTTTTCTTGCAATTTGTCCATAAATCGACCCCTTTCTCTCATATCTTTCTTGGACTAGAAACCGACCCGTCTGGCTAACGGTACCCGAGGGAGGTTGGCATGACGTCACAAGATCAGTCCGCGCGGTCTTGCCTGTGCCTGGCGAATGGAGCGTAGAGAAAAAAATATGGTCCGTTTGTCATGTTTTATCTTTTTCCTCATCGCGATTTGGCCTGGCTCTATACATTAACAAGTTAATATATATATATATATATAACATATCGAGAGCTATGAACTGACTGTTATTATAGCCTACTGTGTTTGCCTAGCCTGATAAGGCTAGCTCATTCAAAATTTCTCACAACATCGGCATTAATTTTTCATTGCCTCAATTAATTTTTCATTGCCTCAATTATTTTCTGAAAATTCTTTTCTACCGTCCATGTTAGCATAATTATACATGAAAGGTTAAACGTGCCCACCACCACATGCAATTAGTATCAGTACTTAGTTACAAAATTTGCAGCAAGAAGTTCATTTCTTAAAAATACGGCAAACGCACTACAGTAAGAATTTAATGACAAAGATGCAGCAGAAGAAAATGAAAACTAAAAGTGCAGTTAATGCAAAAATTGTTGAATTTAAAAATTAATAAATTAATCATAAACGTTGTCCTAAATGCCATTAGGACTCAGGTACATAAAATCACAGAAACTGTTTTTACAGTTCAGCAAATAGAATGACTTCTGAAAAAAGAACAAGCAAGTTGGAAAGATAGTGACATTGCAGCAACAATCACATTGCGTTAAGTTTCCCGGAAAGCGTATATTTACCTTAGAAACAGTTGGGGTTTCGTTACCTGGATTGTTTACTCTGAGGAAATGTACAAGGAAATTGTGTTTACCTGATTTGAAAAAAAAAAATCGAAAACGATTAGTTCACTGGAAAATTCGACGCTTTTCTCGTTCAATGAAATTAATATCTGCTCTCGAGTTTGCTACAACAAACAGAAGATAGAGCGTTAGGACCTTACAGAACGGTATAAGTAGCAATGGCCAGAAAAGTGTACGTCAAAAAGTAAAATATGCCACGTAGTTATTTTCTCACAATATGGCAAACAATTATATTTTGAATTCAAGATTTCTTAATGACTAAAAAATTTCTTGGCACAGCGCATTTGGTGTGCATTTAGAGCTACAGATTAGTAGTTTTAATTAAACGAAAAGTGTTACTGCAGAAATTAGAATTTCCGAAAAAAGTGATAATACCATTCCAAAAAGGTATTTTGATTTCCATGTTATCATTCATGGAAACGTATAGCTACTTGCTAAAAACTGAAATGCTGTAGTTTATTATGACAAATTGCATAAATTAGAAAATATGTTCTCTAGAATACGGAATATTGGATACACATATGACAATTCAACACCAACAGATTTCAAGTAATGACCGAGAATGCTTGTGTAAGGGAATTAAATACCAAATTTCGGTTCATCAGCTGTTATTTCAGAATATGAAAAAAAAAAAAAAAAAATTAACCATATCTAACTAGTCAGATGTTTGTCATTGTGGTTAAAAATGCAGAAACAGAGACATTGTGAGTGTAAACGGTGACATAGACAATAGTGAAACATCTGTGAATGACAAGGGCTTGGCTGAAATTTCAGTACAAGATAAAGAAGTGCCGAGATACAGCGCAGGATGTGTAGCTAAATTTTCCAACAAATGTTCTATATGATTTTATTTAATCAATTTCAAATGGTAGGAAAATATTAAATTTTATATAAATTAGTATTTTGTACTATTTTTCAATTATTTGAAAATATTCATTGCAGTACTTTTTCTGGAGGATGGATAGAAGCACTAAGCCCTGGTGGACTGGCTGTAACGTCAGAAAAAAATAAGTATCTTTGCAACTGCTGAGTGATTGTTTAACTTATATCGCGGACAGACTTTAGTTAAAAAGAAAGCAATCGTGAAAACACATTTTTTAAATGATATTGCCTAAGTTTCCGTCAGTAGAATCTAAAGCGCTGCGAAAATTTGTATTTACCAGGTCATTCATCATCAGGCTTCATCATATCACGAATATGAAAGTGAAACTCTTGAAAGCGATAGTTGAAACTTCATATGTATTGCTGTGAACTGAGGTAAGAGGATTTTAATTTTTTTTTTAATTTCGATTGCCTTGTCTTATTTTCAGGAACAGTGCATAAGCAAAATCATTATTAAAATAGGAACAGTACTGTATTTGAATTAAATTTGTATGCAATTTTTGCACGCGGAAAATTTTACTCTATGTTTTTCACTGTCTGAAAATTTGCACAAAAATATTTAGTTTATGATCAAAACAAATGTTACGGAATGCTTTTCAATGCAGTGTAATATAAAGTAAATTGTGTGTTTTTAAGTGTGGCGTCTTGCATAAATGCAGTTCTGTCTCAATGTTTATATGAAAAGTACAAAGTTAATGTTCAAAATAAACTACGTGTATGTATTCATAGTGAAGTGTTATATATGTGTTTTTCAGTGTAACGCCTTCCTCTAAAATCTGTGCCATTTACAATTTGTTATTTTACTGTGTGTCTTTCAGAAACATATCTTGAGCTACCTCAAATTTCGTTTGAAAAAAAATAGTTTAAATTCGAAACAAATGTTACTCAAGCGTGATAAGTATGCTTGTACTTGCATCACTTTACGTTTTGGCAGTGTCCGAACTTACCAATTTGTAATTTAGGTTAGCGGGAATTTCAAGTAGATGTAGGTATTTGAACTACTCTTAGCAACACAGCTTGTGTTCAGTTTAGGAACTACGCTACTGTTTAATTTCCTCAGTAAACTAAAAATAAAATGAAACATATAAATGTGTTTCGAAAAGTAATGAATGATTTAATTTTTGCTTTTCGTTACGGATTGCGTAAAAGTGATAAATTATATACTTTTATGAAATATATTACATATATAAATTTCTTCCTGGTAAACTAATATCATTATAAAGGAACAAACAGGATGCCACGCTCCTGCATTGTTGTTTCGTCTGATTAACTGTTGTTAATCTTTTTAAATAAAAAGTTCTTTAAAAATATCGTTAAAAAATATTACATACTTTAGCAGTAAAATATGTTGTAAATAAAGTGAATGTAAATAATAGAGACCTTAGAGGAAAGCGTTACACTAAACAATTCACATTCTCAGTGGCCTGCCTACACGGCTGGCAGGCACATGGGCCGTACTGTTCTTGTGGCAACCTTCGAAAGATATGGCAACAGTGTCAGCCAGTCGCTGCAAGAATCTTTATTCCCACGTTATGCTGCTGTCTCGCGCCCCACCTGGCCCGCCCTTCGACCAACTGTACGTGACACAGGTCCTGTCCGAAAGTTGGGGAAGGAAGGGGGAGACATGCTTTCGTACAGTTCAAATATTTCTTGTCTTTCTCGCCAGATGGAAGCACTTCACAGGGGACTTGTAGTCAACCTAACACATCGTTACATACATTTGATTTTATGTCTAAATTTCGTGAACTAGTTTAACAAACTGCAATATTATTACTTATAAAATTCATTTAACTGCAACAGTATGATACGGTGTAGTATTTTTGTTTCAAATCGTTGGTTAGTGTGTCTAAATTTGCTACTGAAATTACATAACAAAAAATAATGAAAAAATGCATTTACATTAGCATGTAAAATGCATCAGTAAACTGTTTCAAACAACTATTTTTAAAAACTGAATGTGACATGCACTTTTTCGTACTTTAATCTAGCAAGTGAATGCAGTAATTAGTAAATTTTTTTATTCTGATTCTTGCTGTAATGGCTGCAAAATTAGTATGCAAAGTTCGTTTAAAGTGTCAAAACATATATTAAAAATTTTTTTCTGAAAAAAATTATGTTTCTTCAATACTTGTCATTTATGTCTACTACAAAATAAATAATTTCAAGTTCATTTTTAACATTATTTATTTAGGGAATAATCCCCCTTAAACAGGAGTTTAATAGGGCTATAGGTATATAATTTGTTATTCTATTTCTATTCCCGTTTCTAGGCACGTGTAGGGATGGTTTAGTATGTCAGGAAAGATAACATTGCTCTAAAATATTTTTACGTATTAAACTTAGGTTTACTAAGCTCACTGCCTCAAAATTGTATGAGTTTTTACTTAAATCATTATATTAACAAGAATTTTTTAGATTTCAAAGAATTGATTATAGATTCACATGTGCAGTTTGCACCATTATACAGTCACATTTTTTTTGTTCAATTGTACATACCTTTCCTGAAAGGTTAATATATGTTCCGTCATTATTTGTAGGTTTTATTTCATTTACCACATTATTTAGAAAATAGTTGCTTAATTCATTTGCTATCTCAATAATGTTGTTAGTGATAACATTTTAAAGTTGTTAAAACATAAAGAGTTAGAAGGTTTACCCGTCCCAGATTTTACGGGAATTTAAGTGAGATTCTAAGTACGTACCTTGTTGAAATTGGGGGTTTCTCCAGGAACATAATTTCCATTCACTGCTTTCATTTTGTCGCTGCTCCACACTTATGTCGTCTCACCTTTTTAGATTGGCAGAAAGAAAGACAACAGTGAGAACGACTATCTCAAGTTTGTTCCAGTAGCTTTTAAAAATGTTTATTTTACCTACAGGCTGTAGCATCATAATATTTCATTTCACGTTCCTATTCAGAGCTGATGGACTCCCAACCAAAGCTCTAGCTTGGTGGTGTTTACATGTTCTAGGTTGGAACTCGTCATATGGATTTTTACTTCTATAGGATCTTCACAGTCAAGTAAGTAATTTTTAAAACCGTGATTACGTTTATACTTTCAAGTAATTTGTATATTTCTTCAGTTTGTTAATACAAACACAGCACTTCAGGTAACAAGCATGGTGTATAGATTTCACTTAAATCAGAGGTAAGCATGTGTGGTCACCACGATAGACTAATACAGTGAATATTCTGAACATATTTGTCCAAAGTCCTTGCTTAACTGTGAAAAGCTTTTAGTGGTTTTAGGATTTATATGCCTTTTTGTACAGTCAGCAACAGACATTTTATATCTGGTAAGGGGTGCAGTAAATTTTATTGAACCTCAATACACAGTAAATTTTTAACCGACTTAAAAAAAAAAAAGGAGGAAGTTCTCAATTCAGTTGTATTTTTTTTGTTTATTACCTCAGAATTCCATCATTTATAAACTGATATTGAAGATTCTTCTCCTTTTCTTGTTAGAAAGGAGATATGTTTAAATAATTAGTTTGAGTTTAAATTGTTGAATGGGTGTAAATTAAGTAGCAAATTATAGGACCTAATTACAAAGAAAATAAATTATTTTAAATTATTGGTGTTGACGAAATGAAATACCATATGATAATTAATTTGGAACTTGTCGCATCATTAGATAGCCCTTCAGCACACACAGTCTAGACACGTCCAGTCTCCTCGGTGAAGACTCTTCTCATTGAGCAATGCTGTTAACTCAGTCCCCCACCCACAAAATCAGCCATTTTGGTCTCTCTCTTTTTCTCTCTTTCCCTCTCACTCTGGTCTCTACCTGAATGGCAGACTGACAAAATCAAACAGTACTTTGGTTGGAAGACGGAAGGGGGAGGGTTTGGTACAAAATCTAAACAAGTTACGGCCGCAGCTGCTTGGGGGGGCTAGAATCGTCCTCCACTAGCGCTCCAAAGCGTATAGTGACAGAACTACGTGCTCGACCTCTTCAAAAAGCATAACATAAATCCCATAAGGTTGACCTGCCGTGCCCGAGGGCCCACCTGTAGAGCCACCACATTTTTGGTCACATCTACTTTCATTCACACTTGATGGTTTGGCTTGTTTATGTTATTTCTTTTCTACTTGCATGTTGACTTCAGTTTTCATTATTTATTAAAAACATTACACGATTATATATAAATGTATTAATAAAATTACACACAAATGTAAGTTTCAAAACATAAGTAATCTGACATATGATTTAATGATGTGCTTAGAGTACACTTATAATTGCTACTTAAATACCACCTCACTGACACTATCCTTCATGGTCTTCTGGGTGTAAGGTCTTCAGAGAAGATTACTTATCAAAATGCCAATATATTTCTACAGGCACATTCCGAGAAAAATTATACCCTGTATGGACAAGTAAGACCTCTCTCTGACACAAAATTAAGCACAAACCTTGAGCTATGTGTTACTTTTAACGAGTATCCATTTTATATTTGGGTTGGGGAGGGGGTTTGTCACAAACTGTAGTACTGCAAGATTAATACTGTAGAATAGAAACTAAGTATGTAGTCACAAAATCAAACCTATAGGGTCTACCACCTAGCAATTCAGCAACATGAATAAATCAAATTAAAAAAATACAGCACAGATTAAAATCCCTTACAATGCTAAACAAACAAAATACAAAATCGCAGTGGAAATAAAATTAACATTATTTAAAAAAAAAAAAATAGACCTCTAAAAATATGGGGATGAATCCACGTTCTAATAATATACAGGATGAGTCTGGAGGAAAGGGCAACATTCCAGGACGTGATAAAAGTTCACATGGGGTCAATATGCGACTATTATTGAAATAGGCTCGTTTGAATAAAAACACTGAAAACCTGAAAATGTATCTTATTGTTTTATATTTATGCTTTTGTTTTCTTGTTTCAGTGACAAGGAGATTAAAATAAACTAAGAAAATTGCATATTAACAATTTTTGTACTTTATAATGTATTTTTCGAAGAAAAAACTAATTTTTCACAACAATATTTTATTTAACATACCTTTCACTAGCATAAATAACAAGATCTACATAACCTTTCTTTTCATGCCATGTCACGCTTTTGTCCAGTGCCATTTCACAATAAATTCTCAAATATTCTACTGTTGGCTTTAATAAATTTCTCAACTTGTTGACGAATACGATGTGTTGTCTGTCGAAGATCATCATGGTGTTCCTTTATGCTAGCAAATGTGTCCATTACACAAGTCAGCAGTTCGTCTCGTGTGTTTACTTTATGTCTGTAGACTTCACCCTTCAACCAACCCCATGAACAATGATCTAAGGGGTTGAGGTCAGGAGACCTTGTTGGCCAGGGAATGGTACTACCACAATCAATTCACAGATTAGGAAATGCGTTGTTCAAATGCTCCTTCACCTGGTTGCAATAATGAGGAGGGGCTCCATCACGCTGGAACTACAAAACAAGGCATATAGCATAAGGAATATTGTCAAGTAGTTAAGGTAATGTATGTAGCAAAAATTGTAGGTATCTTGCCCCATTCATATGATCATCTAAAACAAAGGGGCCTATCAGCTTGTCATGAAACATACCACACGACACATTGAGAAACGCACTTGAAAATTGGTATCTACAATACTATGGGGGTTTCATTCTTTTGGGCTCAATAATTGATTGTTTCGTGCATTGGAAATTCTATTACAGGTGAACGTTGCCTCATCAGTGAAGTGAGTTATTGGCACCAAATGACGATTGTTTTGAAACCAGTTATAAAATTGTAGACGTTTGCCACTGTCACCTATACGAAGATTTTGCACACTCTGTAGGTGAAATGGGTACAATCGTTCACGATACAGTAATCGACATACACGTGTTTGTGAAACATTGCACAGTGCTAGTAATAGGGCTATGCTGAACATCACTGATAATGTTCTCTTCTTCACCCACATGCAGGCCAGTCCTTGTTCAGAACTCACATGAGCACTAGGAAGCTAACCATTCTCCCGCAATGTATTACAAACCCTGGAAAACACTCTTCGGTCAGGAATTTTTAGCATGGGAAAACTGTAGCAGTACTCTTCTGCAGCTGCAGTGGAACTACAATTGCAGAAGCCATAAACAATCAGCATGTCTGCATACTTCACATTTGTGTAGATGTGTGGCATCTTGAACTGTCCGGTTCATACTGTCAGTATCACAAAACAAATGTAGAAACAAAGACACGACCATTAAAATAATAGCGTTCAAGTTCACATTCCACAAAATAATCAACAAAGCTGTTATTACCATGTTTCCATGATAACCCATTGCCAACTTGACATAAATTGAAATACAAAGAGAAAGGTATGTGATTCATAATTTATTACAATCTCCTTGTCACTGAAACGGGAACACAAAAGAAAAAAAGAAAACAAGAAGATACATTGAAAGGTTTTCAGTGTTTTCAATCAAACAAGGCCAGCTCAATATTCATCACACATTGACCCCGTGTTCACGTGAACTTTTATGATCGCAATGACCAGTACTATCACATCCTAGAATATTGCCTTTTCCTGCCGACTCAGTCTGCATACAGCATTTCTACTTAGCACGGACAGATAAATATTCATAGAATTATTTAAAAGAGTCCAAATATTTATCAGTATTTTTCACTTATGTTTTAAATGCACAATAGATGTGAATAATAAAGAGTAGCCTAAATGGCAAAGTCATTCTGCAAGTTTAAATAAGAGAAAGTGACCCAAACATTTTTGAGTGGTCCATAGATATTGTTCTTTGTCAGTGATTGATGAGGGCTTGCCTCACTCAAAACATTTTAAATACAGTAGAAAATTATAGGTTGAAGACGAATTTTACAGGGCAGCCTTATGATACTAGGCCCAGAGTTGCAAATGTTAAAAAATATGTAAAATCAAGTATTCACCAAAAAATAACACATATTTTGTGTAATATGCTGATGCCTCATTAAATTTAATTTGAACACAAAATAACAAAGCACAAACATTATTTAGTACACTTCACATTCTATATTTGTTTAATCTGCTGCACCTTCACAATGGTGAACTTTAAATAAAAAACATAGCAACATACATCTTACTTCACGTTAGATATATAATGATCAACATGACAATAGTTACAAATACATGCCACATTTGTTGAAAGCAAACTAAGTGTTTACAAAACTTTTGTGAACAATTTTAAAAATTCTTTTCCTAGTCTACACTTAAATACAGAAAAAATTAAGTCATGCTATAAAAAATTTGCAAAATAATAAAATTAAGAACTGTTTATCCTCAAATCCTCAAATTTTATGTCCAGTCCATCTACACTCGACAGACTTAATCTATTATATAAATCACCTGGAAAAGTAAAACTTCCTCTCAAACCAAATTCCATATCTCAGTCCACAGGTTACAGGGTGCGTGCACCATCCACTACTGGTCACTGCAACCAACCGTTGACAACTACTTTAGTCAGTTACATAATGTCAATCTAAACACATCATAGATACAGTACATCAATACCTATCACTCCTCCCCTTACTGTTAATACATATATACTGACAAATCTTGTTGGGTATTATCTAGTCTAAGCCAGTGCCTAAATAATGAGCAGATTTCCGTGGCTTTGTCTCGACTCTCATGTGGATGTTCATTGTTTAGCAGCTGGTATGGATCTCTTGTGATGCTCAATTGTAACTGTCAACTGTGGTGAACCAAACTTGGAGGTGCTATTATATCCTCTGCTGACACTGATGCTTCCAGAGGTGCACTCACATCTGCTGTCAATTAATCCCAACCCTCCAAAACCTTCAGAAAACCTTTTAAAGGTGCTTCTAGAAACTGATGTTCCGACTGCCTGGGAATACAGTCTCAGCACTTCCACTGCAGTTGGTACTTGGCAGATGTTGAAAAGAACTGTCCTAGTCTAGTAGCACTTGCCGGTGTGTTTGAAGGTAATTTCTTCCGTGTTGTATGGCGCACCAACTAGTCAATATGTCACTGGTGCACTTGTCTGCTACCTACACATTTGACCTTTTACGTTACCGGTCCGTACCTTGTTAGCACACCCCCTGGACACCATTTGGAACTTGACCCATAATTACTCAGAAGTATGCTGTTTCCTTCCTCGAACTGCCACCTTTGTTTCTCTACGATGCCTGGAGTTTCCTCTCTAGAAGGGTTTAGTATACTGGAATGTAACCTACCATAAATCATTTTTAGTTCCCTGCCCATAACCAATTCTGCTGGAGATGTCTAGGTAGTTGTTGGAGTGTCACGTAATGCAAAGAGTATTTTCTGCAGGCTTGTACATCAGTCACCTACTTGCAGTATTTTTAACTTGTCCTTCACTACCTGTACAGTGCATTCTACTTGCCCATTACTAGTTAGATGGTATGAGGGTGAATGTCTGTAAGCTATACCATTCTGTTCGAAAAATAACATGAATGGTACCCACTTCCCACCGTTCTGAGTAAGCATCATAACAATTAAAAATGTCTTCCCCAAGAATGGTCCTGCAAAATCCATGAGCAGGTGGGACCATTGATATATGGGCAAGGTCCATGTAATGTACTTTTGGGAGGGAGGAGAGCTCAGCATTTTTTAACCCTCTGTCGGGCGCAATGTGGTTACACATTACTTTTAATTTCAGTTTTACAAATGTAATCACTGACCTCCGGGAAGGGGGGGGGGGGATCAAAAGGCAACAGAAAAAAGTAATCAACCTTCTTTGCAAAAAAAATTTGAAATTTATTTCTAGAAATCAAAATGTATGAACCACCACTTAATCGAATTAAAAATAATAAATATAATAATAGTAATGGTAACAAATTAAATGCACTTTGGTGAAAAAAAAGTCCTGTTCTAGTGCAGGGTTCATATGGTAAGTTTCTTTCTGTGTCAGAATCATTTAGCTGAAGTTCAGCAAAATAAGGGCACTAGCACATAGCGCAGCACATTCTGCAGATCATAATTGCTTGTCAAGCAGATTGCATTGTGACATTTCTTGCATTCATAATTTGTCATCCTCCTGAAGCCAGTTTGCGAGGTGCAGGTTGAGCATCTACATACTTTGGATGATGGTGGGGTTGAGGTTTCTGGAACATCCTCGATAGGATGATACCTTTTCAATCATATTTGGAGGTTGTTGGGGATCCTAATTGCCTTCATACTTCTTTGTGTTAGCTCTCCAAGATCCAGTTCGTAAGCTAGCAATTTCTGAAAACACCTTTTGCTACATGGTTCCAGTTGATTTCTGAGGTAAATCACTTGAGAATTGATACTACTTACATTCAACATGGTGAAAAACACTACCATTGGCCAGCACTTGATGTTTCTGCTCACATTGTAAGTACAGTGAACCCTCGATAACTCGGACTAAAAGGGGGGAGAAGCTGTCCGAGTTACGATTTGTCCGTGTTATCGAGGGATGTCCGGAGAGGTGGGGTATCAGTCATTAATCACAAGAAACGCGAAGAAACTAGTACGCTATTATTTATACAAGCAAAAGAGGCTGCAATAAATACTGTTTTGTACGTAACTATCGTAACATGTTACGGGAGGGCCACCATGCAGTAGGAAAATTAACGTAATGTGGAGGACTATAAAAGAATGTCAAACAATGTGGGCAGTCAGATCTTTATTTATTTTTTATGCTGCTACTTCTGGCTGATTCTTTTTATCTCTGTGCTAGAGGCTGGCACCAGGCTCCCTTCTATCTCATAAAAGTTTTTGTCTGGC
The DNA here is from genome assembly GCA_003012365.1 of Medauroidea extradentata. Classification (NCBI taxonomy): domain Eukaryota; kingdom Metazoa; phylum Arthropoda; class Insecta; order Phasmatodea; family Phasmatidae; genus Medauroidea; species Medauroidea extradentata. The sequence goes on from PNEQ01105977.1 coordinate 12,567, forward strand.
TGGCGACAGCCAATATGCACGTGTGAGAGAGATAAGAAATGATCGTTGGAGATAAGCTAGGGAGGTTGCGAGTGGAAGTAGTCAAGGTCAACCGGTACAGTCTCATGCAATACAAACACCGCACGTGACCACATGCATCTCACACAAGATGTTTACATTGAAAAATACCTTACGTCCGTATGTCACAGCGTAGGGGCAGCAGCCAGCTGCTAGCCTGATAGTTACTCTACCCTCCTACAAAGTTACAAAGGTACAAAAATAATTTTCCTCGTATACATGAATAAAAACGGTACTGTAATTAACAATCCTTCTGGGTCACTGTACATTATGTGAACATATTTTAACAATACTAATTTTAAAATTTAATTTTATGTATGTAAATTGCATCATAGAACACATAATTTACAGATGTATTCTTACACAAACTGTCATATTATAAAGCAATAAAATTTTAATCATGTTCTAAAGAGTTACCGTATTTACTCGCGTAATCGCCGCATATTTTTGACCAAATTTTAGGCCCAAAAAATGAGGTGCGGCCATTATAAGGTGTTTTCAAAAAATTACCTTCTAAATTTTTTTTTGGTGTAGAATATAACAAATGTACATTTTTTTCTATATTTACTCGTTCATGACGTGAACATTTCTTCTAAAATAAAGAAAAAGATTTTGTCGGTGTAACTTATAGTAAAATGGAAAAATTAAGACTACAAAATCTTGTTAATCCCTTCACGTGCGTCACTCAATGAAAATCGTTTAAAATTATACAGCATAAGACGTTTACATTTTACGGTCCATTACATGTACGCTATTATTTCCAGTGAAACGTTACAACTCTCCAGACGCCTTTACGTTATCAACAGAGCATCATCAACAAGCGAGCGTGACTCATCGTGTCCGGCTTGGGCATGGATGTTGTTTTGTTCTTTCCCACCCACATCAGCTTTTGAAAATGTTTTTGTTAAAGGGGCGTAAAACCTTCTCACCAATTTTTCTACATCGCAATGCAAAGCAATGATTTTTAATTTTTCTTTTTAATGTCCGGGACAATTTGTTTTGCAACCGTGAATTCATTGTACATATCAGAACAAAATAATTTTCTGTTTATGTGTCATTATAACCCGTAGTTACCGTCATTTCACAAGCACCACATTGAAATCTTTATTTACGACAAACGTGCGTGCCTTGCTCGCAGGACGAAGAGGGAGGAAAGATAAAGAAGTGAGAGGTCGGCCTGCTGCATTGCATCTGTACTAGCACGTCGCGCGCCTCGCTAGCAACATTTTACCACACGGAACTTGCCAGATATTTACTGTGGGATTATTAAAGGCTAAGTAGCGATGGACGACTTCGTTATAAAGTTTAATACTGTTCTAAAATATAATGTGATGAATTTAAATCCAGCAGAAATGACTTTTTATGTCTTTTAAGAAAAAAATAATTAATTAAAAATTATTAAATTTTTTTTAAAAATCCTGTCCGAGTTATTCGAAGTCCGGGACATCGAGGTCCGAGTTATCTAGGGTTCACTGTAACACACATTTGGTCAGCAGTATCAACACCAATTTTGGTGGAGTTATAGAACGAGATTATCTCTAGCTTCCTTTGCTCTCCAGATTCAGGATCGATGGCATTATCATCATGAAGGGAAGATACCAGAATCACATTCTTGTTCACCTTAGAGACAAAGGACACCAAAGTCTTCCCATCATTGAAGCCAAACGTACTGGTGTATTGTTTCTTACCTTTAACAGAAACAAACTGCTGAGGCAACTGCCTTTTAGTTTTCGTACAGTTCCGACATAGGACAGCTTCTTCTCTTTCAAATCATCAATCAGATCCATATCAGTGAACCAGTTATCCGCCGTGATATTACGACCAAATCCAAATGAGGGCTTAGCCATTCTTCTCACTACATCACTTGGCTTATTACTAACACAGAAAAGTCCCTCAGGCTGTTTCCCAGTATAAACTTCCATGTTCAGTGTGTAAAACTTTTTTGCATCAACTAGGGCAAAATGTTTGAGGCCATACTTGTTTGGTTTCGACGGGATATACCGCCGAAATGGACACCTACCTCGAAAACCCAGAAGCATTTCATGAACTGTGACATTCTTCCCGACACTATAGCTATTCTGACAGTTTTCCACAAAATTTTCAAATACATCATGAATTGGTGCAAGACGGTCTACTTCTTTTTGTTCTGTCCTGGCAGTACGGTCGTCAAAACGAAGGCAACGCATCAGGGTCTTTAACCATTTGGTGTTCATTACGAGGCCAAATTTTTCAACACCATCACCATCTTTTACCCAAAGTTCCTCCAAATTTTGACTATCGCTTCTGAGAGATCCTGCTAGATACAACAAGCCAATGAATGCCCTCATTTCAATGATATCTATGGGAGTGATGTCCCTCTATCTGGAAAATTTACGCTTTACTGATTCCATGTACTGGTTTGTGTTTACAGGGTTGCTACAGAATTTTAGGAACAACTTTCCCTGACTTTTCAGGTTATCCAGATAAAAATTATCAATTTCCAGCCTTTTTTTTGTGGAATTAAAAATGACGATTATATAACTTAAAATATTCAAATAAATTAAATTTGCACTACTGTCTTAAAAACTTTTAATAAACGTACTACAGACAGTTACTAGTATTCGACACTCAGGTACCACAATACAGAGAACTGTAATAAGTTATAAGTAACTGGAACTATTTTTAAAATGAATTGCTAAGATAACATTTTCATACAGTGAATGTTTGTGCAATTGTCCAAAAGTCAATCACAGCCTGCAGCCATGAAGATGCTACTCAAGCTCAGAAGTCAAGCTAGTCAACTAGACAACGACCGCAAAAGCCTGCAAACTCCTACTGCTAAGCCTAAAGTTTGTTCCACAATTTTGAATTTCCAGTCACCAGAAGTAATTTCCCTAACTTTTCCAGGTTTTCCCTGTTTTTGAGACCTGTAGCAATCCTGAAAACTAACTATTGTTTCCAAGATGTCATCAGTGAATAAATTGTTCCAACCATCAAATGCAGTTATGGTATTCTTAGCACTTCCTATGACTCCAGGAAGGTGAGTTATAACATTGCGCTTTCGCCTACGCACACTATTCACCAGTGGGTTTCCAGTCCATTTGGTTGTTTCATCATTTCCCAAAAAATAGCAGATTCCTGGATCTGGTTCGTATTCATCTTCGGTCTCCTAACCATCTTGCTCTGTTTCGGAATCATCTTTTCGTTCTTCCACCTCATCTTGAGAATCAATGTCACTCTCTTCCCCTAAATCCTCGTTCACTGCTGGGTCATCATCATCATCTTCCAACAAACACATGACTTCGTCATATAATCCTTCGGTTTAGACAAATCAACAAAGAATTTCCAGGCCATGTTAGCAAGAAACCTGGAACATATGAGAGAAAACATTATGATAAGTACGAGTTCGGGCGCAATGAATCAGGTAGGCCAAGCTGAAATATTTATATATTTCCGAAAATTAACACTAAAATCTGTAAGATGCAGTAACGTTATAAGTAAAATAAACACTTGTGATAAAAATAAAAGGATTTTACGAACCTTTATACGTGTGACGAATTAGGGCGCAATGTGCCTGTGAGACCAAAATGGCGATTACTACCCTCCACGAAGTCTGTGACTCAACTGAGCAGGTAGGCTCCGAACATCACATAAAAATAGGAGACTACTCAGAGGGACAGGCTTCTACCCTCCTACAAATGGAGGGGGGAACAAAAACATCTGAAATGTGCCTGTCAGTGTTAAGGCAGATCTCACATTGCTGAACCATCTCCTCAATATCACTGTTCAATCTTGGCCACCAAACAAACATCCTGACAAATGCCTCTGAATGTACCATGCCAACATGCGAGGCTTGAAGAGCCCCAATAGCTGGTCCAGCATCATATTTGATGTAACAACACTTAGTGCCCCAGAGTAGGCGAGACTAGTAAAAAATGATTCAACTCGTCTGGGTCATTCCATGACAAATATACAAATATTGAATTATTTTTTCCTGAATCATTTTTTATTTCCCTGAAACTTTGGTAGTGTTTTCTACTACTCTCCCTAAGAAAAGCCCCAAATGTTTAGATTTATAATAATAATACTTACTGAAATATAACCAATTTTCTGTTGAAAGTACACTTTAAAATCATAATTTTTCGGTAGTTTTTGATAACCCATAACTTTTTTAATAAAAGAGCTATGCTTCTCATATTTATATCACTGAAAAACACAGTCAATGTAATTTTTTTTGGTTTATTGAAATAAGAAATATTTTATATTCATCACTAATTTGTGAATGTATGAAATTAAGTACAAAAACTTCAATTTTCAGTCAATTAAAAGATTAAAAATTTAATGAAGGACTTTGAGTTACAACTTGAATATTTTTCCAGTGATTCACCCTTATGGTTACTTTGTGTGCTAGCAAAATCATTATGCTACTCACAGTCCTACACTGTAAAAAAATTCCTAAAATCAAAGATTTTTGGAAAATGACGTTTTCAGGACAACAAAACTTAATGTGGGACCAACTTTAAAAATTTAAACTAATATGAATTATAAAGCTCCTCATTTATACTTTTAAGGAAAAAATAACTTGCTTTGTTACTTTGACCAGCAAAAAAGTTACATAGCCTGGAATATGATGAAATTTGACATAACACTGAAATGTTTATTACTAAGTAAAAATAAGTAATGTTCACCGAAATCTATTGAGCACGTACTCAAAATGAAGTTGCAAATTATTTATACAGCTTGATATGTTTTGAAGGTGCAAATTATTTATACAGATTGGTATGTTTTGAATGTGCCAACATACATATACTGGTTTGAATAGTTAGCTTGGCGCAAGTCACTCCAAGCAGTGTCTCTATGTGAGCTTATCAGCTGTGCTTGCCTTGCATGCTGAGACATGTTTCTATCTGCTGATATGCATTTTGCACATCAGCAAGTCTATTAGCTGTTCATAGCATTAGATAATGAATACCTAGAAGTCTTGCCAGTAGACAGCCGTAGTAGCAAGCTACGAACTGTACTGTGAGTGAAAGTAAAATTTTTTTCTGTTTTCAAGTAATACAATTATTATGACCTACAAGTTAGCTCAATTGACCATTATTTTCAAGTGATGGTTCTTATTGTGATAGGCCATAATTAATAAGTGAGGTGATGTTACATTAGAAGAATGGAGTGTTTTGCTGGGATTTTCGTGAGAAAGGTCAGTCATAATCTACCCTACAGTAGATCTTCTTAACTCAAAGCATTTAGTAATTTTACTGCTGAGAAAAAAAACTCCTAGTTTTGAGATCAGGTTGTAAAAACATCATGAAACAAAAATATTCAGACATATATTTTCATATTTATGGAAAATATTGCTGTGACCCTTACAAACTTCACAAGAAAACTGTTAAACAATCTCTTGATGAAATAACCCTCACAACTTCTACAAATTGCCCTGAGGTTAATTTAATTCCTGGTAAAGCTTTGCGCTCTAAGTGCTTACAAAAAGTACAAACTTCTTCACATTTTTCAGCAGATACATCTGAACAATCACAAGATTTGTTTGAACCAGAATGTGTTTTGGTAGAGTCAGTTAATACAGCATGTTCAGCACTTGGTGTGTCTCCACTTAAAGTACAGAATCTCTCAACTTACGCCAGGCCACCAGTTTTAAAAAAAGAAGGTTTCTAAGATTGCTGCAGTTTTATCTGATAAGCTACAAAAATCTTTCAATTTAGAAACATCATTGCAAAATGAAGAGGACAAGGACTGAAATTATTTACAAAATCTGGGTAGCAAATATGAACCACTTGTTGAGGAACTTAGAGAGAAGTTCAAAATAGCAGAAATTACAAAATAGAAAGTAGGAATCCTTAGCTTATTACCTAAAAGTTGGAGTTTGAAAAAAAAAAAAATCCACACTGAATTTAATGCTAGACACAAAATCTGAATTTTAAAAACCAGATGGGATTTTGCCAGATACTTTAAGTAAAAATGTGAGGAAAAAGTTGGGCGAGGCAACCATTGTGAAAGTGAAAACATTTTATGAAAATGACTAGTATAGTCGTCTGATGCCTTGGAAGAAAGATTGTGTATCAGTAAGAAAAGATGGTGAAAGGACCAACATCCAAAAGATACTATGTAATTTCAAAGAATTATGCTCTGCATTTAAAGATAGAAATCCCGACATTAAAGTAAGGTTTTCAAAATTTGCGGGGGTTACAACCTAAATATTGTGTGCTTGCTGGTTCTGCTGGTACTCATTCTGTGTGTGTTTGTAAAATGCACCAAAATGTTAAACTTATGCTTGGAGCTATAAAAACGAAACATGATTACAAAAAACTTTCGAGTAAGATGGTTTGTGATTTGAATAATGAAAAGTGTGTTACATCACAGTGTGAAATGTGTCATGGCAATGAACATGTTAGGGAAGTCATCAAGGAAGACATTGAAGCATTTGAAATCTGTGAAGAAGTCAAATATAAACAATGGTTATCCACTGACAGATGTGAACTTCTAGAGCTTGTAACTTCACCTGAAGAATTTTGTCATAATCAACTGGTAAGTCTTAATGACTTAAAACTCCATCATTATATATCAAAACAACAATCATAATATTCGAATTCTGTAAAAGAAATCCTTCAAGAAAATGAATGTATCATCCAAGGTGATTTCTGAGAAAACTTTACATTTGTAACGCAAGATGGGATCCAAAATTACCATTGGATTAACTCTCAAGCCACTCTTCACCCTTTTGTCTTTTTCTTTAAGTCTGGGGTAAAATAGAAAGTTAAAGTTATTGTGTGATCAGTGATTCATTAGAGCATAGTACTGTTGCCTTGTATTGTTTTCAGAGGATTATTCTCCAGCATATAAAGTCATCACACATTGGCACTGTTAAAGTCTTTTACTTTTCAGATGGCTCTGGAGCACAATATAAGAACAAGAAAATCTTTACCAATCTTTGCCACCACGAAATAGAATTTGGTTTGAAAGCAGAGTGGCATTTATTTGCTACTTCCCACAGCAAAAGTCCATGTGATGGAGTTGGGGGTACAGTGAAACGGTTGGTGACTAAAGCAAGTCTTCAACGTACGCTAACCACATTGCGACACCCATAGATATGTATGAATTTTGTAAATCACAAATCAAAGGAATCACTTTCTTTTACTGCACTAAGGACAATTTAAAAGAAGCCAAGAAATTCCTTCAGCTTCGATTTGACAATGCTATTGCAGTTGAACAAACGAGATCCTTGCACAGTTTTGTACCTGTAGACAGTTTCAGTCTTAATGTTCAGAATACATCCAAATTCACTGACTTAAAATGGTGCACATCAACAAAGAAATTCCTATTGTTGTACCAAAGGTCAATGATAATATTTGTTGTGTTTACAATAACAATTGGTGGCTAGGCATTGTACGGGAAATTGCTGTGTTTCACATCAAACAAGAGCTACAAATACAATTCTTCCACCCCGTGTCCCAGGAACTTCTTACAAACTTTCATCAAGTGACACTGTGTGGAGGAATACTCAGAATACTCTCCCCAACAGAACTTACAACTGCTACGGGAAGAACACACATCAGCGCAGAAATGAGCCTCATATTATCTCATTCATCTTATCTCAACTTTTCTCCAAAAAGTCTCCTCCAATATTCTGAACAGGTACTCAATACTGTATATTTCATTTCACATTATTTATTTTTACTTAGCAATAATCATTTTAGTGTTTTGTCAAATTTCATCATAATATACGCTCTGCAACTTTTTTGCTGGTCAAAGTAACAAAGCAAGCTATTTTTTTCCTTAAAAGAGTATATGTGGAGCTTTATAATTCATATTAGTTTAAATTTTTAAAGTTGGTCCCACATTACGTTTTTTTTGTCCTGAAAACGTAATTTTTCAAAAATCTTTGATTTTAGACATTTTTTTTACAGTGTAGGACTGTGAGTTTCATAATGTTTTTTGCTAGCACACAAAGTAACCATAGTGGTGAATCACTGGAAATAAATTCAAGTTGTTCCTTCATTAAATTTTTAATCTCTTAATTCACTGAAAATTGAAGTTTCTGTAGTTAATTTCATACATTCACAAAGTAGTGAAGAATATAAAATATTTCTTATTTTAAAAGCCAAAAAAATTTACATTTAATGAACTTTTTTCAATGATACAAATATGAGGAGCATAGTTCTTTTATTAAAAAAAGTTATGGGTTATCAAAAACTACCCAAAAATTATGATTTTACACTGTACTTCCAACAGAAAATTGGCTATATTTCAGAAAGTGTTGTTATTAAAAACCTAAAACTTCAACAGAAAACAATATCAGAGTTTCAGAGAAATAAAAAATCAAGCAGCAACACATATTTGTATATGTGTAGTGGTAAGACCCCTGTTCTAGTAAGGTCAGATATTTTCACTTGGCAAGTGTTATGGCCACCCAAGCAATACAAATAATTCACTTGTCTCAATGTCCTGTCCTTTGCCATTAACTGAGCCACCCAATGAGCAACTAGAGGTGCTTCAGGCCTCTCTTCTAGTATCAGCACCTTTGTTGTGGGTGGCACCTCCCTGATGGGCACTGGTACTGGCAGTCTACTTAGGGCACCTGCATGCCCATTTTGTTGCTACTCGACCTACCAAGTACTAGAGAAATTTTGTTTCCCAGAATATTACTGACAAAACTTCTTTATCCATTTGAGCATAGTTACACTCAATTTTTTGTAATGTTAGTGAAGTAAAATCTATCACCTGCTTTTTTCCCATTATTCATAACATGAGCCAAGACAGCCCCAACCCCAAATTCTGAAGCGTCAGCTGTCAAAATGAAAACCCATTTTGGATCATAATGAACCAGCACCATATCTGCCTGCATGAAATCCTTCCCTGCCTGGAATGTTGCGTTATGCTGTCTATCCCAAACCCACACAGAATTCTAGCCCAACAACTGACAAAGAGGTTCCCACAATGATGCTCTCTCCCGCAAAAAAGTTAATAAAAATTAAACAAACCCAGTAATGCCTGTAAATCCTGTTTGTCCTGTGGTGTTGGCAGTTTGTGTATATCTTGTTAACCTTCTTTTGCGTTGGATGAATGCCTTCTGCATCAATTGTGTAACCTTAATATTTCACCCTTGAGGCTGCAAAACAACACGTAGCCTTCTTCAATCTGAGTCCTGCAATATCAATACGAGCAATGACTTCACCGACTCTTGCCCAGTGCTCTTCCTTGCTTAAGCCAGCAAACCAAAATATCGTCTAGCAATACTATAATATCAGGTAGGCCTCCTAGCAAGGTTGCCATAAGACACTGGAAAATTGCTGGACCCCCACTGACTCAAAACTGGAGATGAACTTCAACGAGTCAGGCAACTAACAATGGCAGGGATTCACTGAGTGTTTGTGTGGCCTACTAAGTAAATAAAATGGGTAGCAGAGTCCTATGTACAAGACTGACTCACATTTGATGATCACATACGCACTCTGCCCTTTCCTGCACCCCACTATATCCGCACCATACTCCTGTAAGAGGACTCGTGTCAGGATTTGACAAGGTACAGAGAAGGTAACACATATGTCCCCAACCCCATAAGTGGGGTCCAATGCTGATGATGAAACTGCTCCAGAAATGACACTAGGGTGGCAAGCTACATCGGTTGCAGCACGCGACAGGGTGCTGGCACAGATCATACCGGTGTGCATGGTCCATGTGCGCTCTCTCTCTCTGTTGTACTAGGTGCAAGGTGGGTGGTTGTATCTCAGCATGCAAGGGAATAGGGGCCCTCTGCTACTGTTGTGATGGTTAAGACAGACAAAGGAAGGGCCAGAGGCCTTCCCCCGCCATGGAATGGTCAGATGGTTCCTTGAAAAATACCCTGAACAAAGCATCAAGAAGTGACGTGTCTGGCCGCCACCCATGACTCCCCTCTGGGGAGGGCAGCATGAGGACTACACTGTCAGGTTCCCGAATAATGGGTTCAGAGTCTGGCTTTGGCTCTTGCCACTCTCTTCACTCTTTTATCAACAATGGTGCGGTCTAATGACCTCCACTTGTTACCTAGTCATGTAACTGCATGCTCTCAATCACTGTGCCTGGCCCATCAGGTGACTGCATCTGCCTCTTTTACTTCTGGTAATGTAAGGGTAGGACTTCCTGTCCCTCATATTCCCATTTGTGTGCTGTGCACAAGTTGTCAATGTGCATCTTGGTCACTTTTCCGTTAGCATCTCTCACAAGGTAACACATATGACGGGTCATCCTGCATATCAACACCAGTCCAGTCCATCATGGTGCAAAAATTCTGTGTTTCTCTGGACAGTGCATGATTACATATGGACACAATGTCTGCAATCTGCAGCTGTCTCAATGGGACTGCAGTGTAATCGTTTGTGTGCACTCAACCAGGACTCTTTGCACCTCTTCCATGTGCTCAGCCAGGTGTTACGCTGCTACCTTAGGCATGTGATCCTTGTCTTCCTCCCCTCTTCAGTTCTTACGATCACACTAACTGCTGTCCCAGCACAGTTCCGCCAATGTGATTCCTCTCACCTTAATTGTTGCCACTCGAAGCATAACAGTTCCTTGGCTAAATGTGTGTAGTTATTAATTGTCGTGCTGTAGGGCAATGCACAACTTTATTTCTTTTTATTTCCTGATTGTGGTGTTCAACCAGGTTTTCCTTGGGCCTATTTCAAAAACTTATTAGTCTTCTAATTAGGAGTGACTGGTAATTAAAGTAGCTGCAAGTTTTACTAAGTCCTGTTTCGTAAAATTAATAACTGCTACCACTAAGTACTGTAAAAAGTAGGTAGCAGTGTAGGACTCATATCAGTAATATCAAGAGTTCAAAATTAATGAGCTTTTCATAAACTTCTGACTAATATTTGAACTAATTATTAGCACTGAAATTTATAAGTTTCAGTATAATGATAAATTATTTTATTAGTCACAAATATAGACAGACTTAATGGTTTGCGTGGTACAAAAATTTGTTGAATAATGGAATCCTCAGATTGTAGTGGAAGTGAAGATGCAGCAATGACAGTGAGATGTCCTGCAGATTTAAAAAAAAAAAAAAACTATGTGCTGTTAGAAGAAACACACGAGTACAATAAATGCTTTAGCTTAACATATAGCATTTCAGTTTGTAGTCATTTTCCTACAGCATCAAAACCTTGAATTATAAACAAACACATTTTCTTAACATCTTTCGTAATGGCTATAATGTGTGCACCAAATTAAACAGCCTTGTTTTCCATAATTTTCTTGAGAAAATTGCCCTATGTTCTATTTTTCTGTTCTCTATTAGATATTTCTATGTATGTATCAATAACAAATAATTTACAAGTTTCAATTACAACTCAATGATAATAGTAGGCCTAGAGAACATGCAGACAATAATGAAACAAAATATCATCGTCTGACTGCTAAATTTATCAAAGTAGTACTCAATGATAATGGTAGGCCAAGAGAACATACAGACAATAAAAAAACAAAATATCATAAGCTGACTGCTAAATTAATCAAAGTAGTACATTATTTTAACAAAGCATAGACTTTGTTTAAATAACAGGATTTTTGGCTGCTAGTTACTTATTATTTTACTGCCATTCTACAGTTAATGTTATTAGTCTGTTTATAAAACAAGGCACTGGGGTGGTAAACTGAGGTGGTAAGCGTATGTATCTACTGCCTTCACAACCTCCTAACAAAAAGCTTGCTTTGTCCAACAGAATCAAACTCTGGTATCCCCAGAAGGGAAATATCTACTGTCCAATATCAAATACACAATTTTTACTCTAACATTGTTGACCAGGAAGTCCTCCACCCACTAGCACATCAGGCCCATCACCGACACAAGAAAACTCTTTGCTCTTGGTTTACTAGGGTACTGGACCGAAATTGTCTAGTACAAATTTTTGGAAAATGCAAGTTGGTGGGTATGGGCATAGTTGTTAATGTGTAATTGCACTTTGTGGGTCTGGCAGTGCTCACATGCGGGCATGTACACTCTCGTGTCGACCATGGTTCTTGGGTGATGGAAATAATTATTCATACGCCGCGTTGTCTGGTCCACCCCTGGATGACGTGCAGCTTCATGATCGTGCATATAGAGCACTGTTGTGTCGGCATGAATTTTGCACTGCTAGACAATGTTCTGTTTATTGTTTCCGCCAGCCGGTACAGTACCACTCCTGTACCCACAAGGCATAACAAGTCTGTTAGCACACCGGTCTGTGTATGTTGCAAGGCGGCGTTTCAACTCCTCAAATGGTCATGTAAATTCATCCATCCTGCAAAACCCACAGAATTGTGACAACATCTCTGTTAACAGCAAGCTAACCTCCACAATGTTTGGGACATATCTGTGCAACCAATTAGCCAAGCCTATAAACTTTTGAAATGTTTACAAGTGTGTAAGAACTCCTAGTTTGTGACCATTACCAGATGTTGTAGGTGTGTGTGATTGCCTTCCTCGTGCACTAATATGTCACAGAAGTTAACAATGTGCATCAATGTTTACCTTTGCCAGTGATATGACAACTTGGTATCTCGCCATGTATTTCAGCACGTAAATAATATGCCCTGTGTGTTCATCCAACGAGTACAACCAGATTATAATGTTGTCGAGGTATGCTGTCACAAAGTCACTAATTAGGCGCTCCAGCACATTCACTATCATGGCCTATAAAATGGCAAACGTGTACTTAAGCCTGAATTGTATAGCGCAGAATTGAAATCTTCCTCAGTCTGGTATTGTGAAAGCTATCTATCCTCTGTCTGCGGGATGAATCAGCACTTGCCAGTAACATAACTTTAGGTCTAGCTTTGAAAACACTTTACCATCACGTAGCACCGCTGGATTATTGTCAACACCGATCTGTAGTCCTGGCATTGAATGTGTCACTGCATGCAGCAGATGGAAATCCACACAAAACAGCACTGTCCCGTCTTTTTTAGGCACAAGCACGATCCTAGCATTGAAGTTTAACTTGGTTGGTTCAATAACAACCCTCCAATAACATGCCCAACACTTACTCATGAATCACTTTCTTCTTACGAAAACCATACTTTCTAGTTCTTGTGTACAGTCATATGTCACAGCAGTAAGGATACAGTATTTGGCAGCGACACTAGCATGCAACAGATCATAAAAAATAAGTATACTTGCAAATTCGTTGAGCATAGACATGCAGGGTTGGAACTCACTCAGCACATTGTGCTCCAGGTCGTCGAGTGAAGTATACTTAAGTAAGAATGATTAGGACTCATTAACTGCATAGAAGGTACGGTAGTCCCTGTTGCCCAAGTGAAATCTCTCCTCCACCTCAATTACTGCCTCCTGCTGCTACAGCCATGTCTATCTGAGCACCATGTCCTCCATCAAGCCATCCACAATGATTGTTGTCATGGTCACCATCAGACAGCAAAGCCATGCCTGCACCTCAGCAGTGCCCAAGGTTGCAAAGGATTCCCCTCGAACGGTGGCGTATACGATGATGGTGCTCAGACGCATCTCTGCCTATGGTATGAACTCTGGCCTGATAAAAATTGGGGAAGCCGCCATGTTCATGAGTGCAGCGATGATGTGACTGTTGATGGACACGAGACACACAACAGGCAGTTTGACCATGAATAGGCCTACATCTAACACAGGTATAGAGAAGTACATGTTCCTGGCCGGTTATCAGGGATTTCTACAAACAGTGAGCCTCCCATGCCATAGTTATTTGATAATTAACAAAAATGTGGACGCATAGACAACACTGAATCTGCTTGACTGGATTTATTTGTTTGGACATACTCCATTGCGAAATAAATGACTGTCAAAACAAAACTAAAAAAATGTCTTATATTTAGTTTTCTTTTGACAGTCATTTATTTTACAATGGAGTATGTCCAAGTAAATAAATCCAGTCATGCACTCCCATTGTACAATTCTTTCAAAGATCTGAATCTGCTCGTGATACAGTGTTCACGAAAAATGCCAACTACGACGCTCCCGTTAAAGATATTGAAACATGTTTGTGATGTGTCACAGGATAGTGGTGAAAGAATCGAATGAGATATGACATACATGTGTGCGCTGTACGTAAAGCTTAAAAAACATACAGAAAGCCTATATAAATGCAATCAGTGTTTACTTAGCTAGAAGGTGGCGCAGACGGCAGTTTGGAAAACTACGTGTTGGCTGCTGCGAAGTAGGTAGAGGGGCTCACAGCAGGATGTCTGCGAAGGATTACAAGGGTCAGCATGTACCTTGGCCTGGCCTGGCACACACCAAGGGGCAAAGTTTGTGGACAGTTTGATTTGATTTAGTTTCAACACATCTAATCCATGGCCTGTGTTCACTGACACCACTGCTCAACCATACGTATACAAAATTACGTATTGCACCAGTAAATAAAAATGGACTAGGGATTGGGAAGGAGGTTTGGCAACACTATTAATAAATTAATCGAACTACTTATTTATTTTTTGTCGGCTAATAACAAGCAAATGAATCTTGGAAAAAAATTAATAGAACCCAATGTTTCGAGTAATTTAAATAAGGAAACTATAACCAAGATAGCAGTTTAAACCTTACAAATTGTTAAACTTTCGTTAAAAAAAAATGCATGAGGTATGTGAATGTAAAAACTAAGCATAGCAAATGTTTAATTTTTGTTAGATCTGTTATCTTCCTTGCACAAAACTTGTAAATACTCAGATTCTAATTATTTAGCCAAATTCATCATCAGAATATATATTAGGATACTTATTTATTCATAGAAGGAAAATTTGCATAAATCATATTTATCTTAGTGAGTCATCCTTTATAAATAAATATCTTACGTTGCAAGACAATGATTATGAAAACAAAGTTATAAAATATACAAAATAAAGTTCACTGTATGTCAAATCGCTAATTAATTAATTCCCAGTTATTTATCACCGCACTGAAAACTTTATAATTATTATTGAATTGCACTATCTCATGTCTTAAATAAAATGAAATCAAAGTTTTTGGGCACACAATTATTGTAACAACTAAAATATGTAACTAATACATGTTTTAATCCTTTTAAATATTTTTCAGAACACATTTTAATATGAATTTTAAATTTAGTTTGTTTATGTAATCATATGTACAGGAATTCCTGAATTGAGAGTAGTAATTATATTTTTGCCCTTCAATTTAATTACGTGACCACTAAAATAAAATATACTCATGTATTTTTATGCTCACCACTTAATTTTAAAAACTGCCAAAGGAACACATTACATGCAAAAACAATTTCCATCATAACAATTATTTACTGGTGTATTCATTTCAGATGATCACCGTATGTTTTTACATAACATGCAATCAGATGTTTGTCAATGAAATAAATGCTATATTATAGCATTTACTGAAAACAGATGCATGCATTATATATTATCTCAGATATGCATATGTTAGTCATAGTTTCATGAAAACAAAGTTTTACCTAGTAAATTAAATAACTTATAAAGGATATGTTTATCAATTCCAGGATTTTAATTTTCCTTCTGGACAATTTTTGAATGTGCCAGAGAAACACTAATGAAAATTCATCTAAACAGAATTTGGAATGCTGTGCGCAGTACAATTCGCTGGATGACCAGGTAACAAAGATAATGTACGCGGTACAGCATGCATGCTAGTGGACTAATATGCAATATGATCAATTAGTAAACACTGCACAATCCTGATTCAACAATGAACGTTTATTTTCCAAATGTCTGAACCTGGAGGTGCTAGCTTTTTTATGTAGTTATTATTGCCAAGAATATTCTTGTAACATTGTGACTTTCAGGACTGCAGTGGTCGCGTGATTTGAGCACTCACCTCCAGTAGAAGTGATCGCTTCCTCAGCTTCTCTCATGATCTAAGATGTTAGTTGTATCAAATTCTTAGTTCAACATGAATTTCCAGTAATCTTTGCATTGTCATATGAAGAAATTGTTTAACAAAATTTAGGGTTACTCTGCACCATAAAAACTTTTTGTAAATTACGGTTTATAGCTTATGTTGTTGAGGATTTCATCGAGCTTAGTTTTCATGATAGGTAATAGTACTTCAGAGGGGAGGATGCATAGGAGTTATTCATGAATTAAAATTAAATGAGTCATGTAAAGCAGTCTCACTTTAGATATTCACAATTTTAGGTTATTTTAATTGACTAGATATCCCTCTATATCAAGTTATAACCTGGTCCAAGGATATAAAACAGGGTTGTTACAGAATTTCCAGATCAAATTTCCGTAATTTTTCCAGGTTTTTCAGACAAAAATTATGAATTTCACTTTTTTTTGTGGAACTGAAAATTACAATAATTTAACTTAAAATGTTCAAATAAATTAAATTTGCATGACTGTTTTAAAAAAATGTTTGAATGTACTACAGTCAGTTCCCTGAGTTCGACACACACACTTACCACAATCCAGAGAACTGTAATTAGTTATAATTAACTGGAACTATTTTTTAAAATGAATTGCTAATATTTCATTTTCGTGAAGTGAATGGTTCCGCAATTTGTCCAAAGTTAAAGTGCTAAGCCTGCAACCACGAAGATGCAACTCCACCCCAGAAGTCAAGCTAGTCAACTAGACAATGACCACAAAAGCCTGCAAACTCTTATTACTAAGCCTAAAGTTTGTATTACAATTTTGAATTTCCAGTCACCAGAAGCAATTTCCCTGACTTTTCAGGTCTTCCCTGACCACTTTGAAATTCCCTGACTTTTCCAGGTATTCCCTGTTTTCCAGACCTGTAGCAACCCTGTAAAATAATATTGAAGTGATTTCTGCCCACAGTGATAGTAAGATTTTATGAATTATTTTAGTTCTTTATTGTAGGCTAGCTGGTTCCTGCAACTTAATTTGAGACGTTTTCAATTTAATGCGATAATATTTCTGAAACAAAAAAGTTTTGAAAAGTTGAAAATGGGATAAAATTATGTGAAATGTAATTAATGTGTGTTTTAGAAATATTTTGAAAAGGAAAATTGTCCCACAAAAATTTCTGGACACCCCGTTCTGCCTCTGTAACCCTGTTTTGCACCTTCACCAATGTACAAAACAATTGTTTTGGTAGAAACCTTTGCAGGCGCACACAACTCACCATTTTTTTTTCAAATAATTATGTTTTTTTGGGTACCCTGTATTCCCCCCTGCTGCTCCACCCCTTTAAAAAAACAATTGGTGAAACCCTTCGCAGGTGCACACACAATTTACAAATGTTTATTTGTTCATTATTTTTTTGGTATCCTTTTCTGTCCTCTACCTCTTTTTGGATTCCCCCATCCAATTTTTTTGCAAAAATTTAATCTGATCTGATGAGTGGTATAGAACCGCATCGAAGACGAACAAGCAAACTACAATTTCAATGAAATAAGCTAGCAGTCCCTCCGTGACATTTCCAACATGTATTACTTGTAATAGCATATATTTATTCATTTGAAGAACATCCTTGTTCACCAGATTAGAAGCTTGGCCATTATGTGATAGGATAGCCAAGCTGCAGGTTGAGTTCACTCTGCAGCAGGCTAAGTAACAAATGCTAAAATTCCTAAGTCTATACCTGCCACTATTAATTATTGTCCCGAACCATATTTATAGTCATAGAAAATTATACGAATATAAGAGAGTATTCAGATGGTATAAATAGTATACGTGGTATGATGACTTATTTATCTCGAGCACGACCATTGATGACAGTGCCTTCAATACGTACCTTCGAAAGTTCATTTAAAAAATTAAATATTCTGTTACTGGTCACATTAAGGTTCTATAACCATATGTAACGATACAACTTGAGAATGTTAACATCACTATAAATTACATACATATAGCTGTACATGCTTTTTCGGATCATCTACTTTGAAAGGTTTACTAAGACTAAAATCCTCCCCTCCCCCTCCAAGGGTATTTGATAGTTATTTTCTCAGTATAAGAACTGAGATAATTATTTTTTGTATTTATGTAAGCATCATTCTAAAGCACATCATATCTCTATAGGTTATGTAGATATAATGAAACAAATCTTACTTCTTTTCACCTCTTCAGTGATCGAATTTTGCAAAATCTTACAAACACAGGTTAAACATTTGTATAAGTATCAAACTGAAGGAAAAATCGCGTCAATAAACAATTGTGTCAAAGGATAATCGATGATTCAATAATTTTTTTTTAAATTCTTCACAACCATAAGAGTTCAGATTTTGAAAATTACTGGAATCTATTTATGGGCAATTATGTATGCATCGTCATACAACGAAAAACAACTCTATAACTCAATGAGTTTGATAGCACTCGAGGATTATCATAAAACACATTCCATGTGTTTTCACCTCCGCAGGATTCAAATTTTGAAGGGAAAAACTTTACAGAGAATTATGGACGTCTCATTTAAGTGGAAACCCTGAGACAGCACACTGATTTTAAAACATATAGACAATTTATTGAAAACGCCATTCATCCCATAAATTTTCACCTCCACAGGTGTCAAATTTTAAAAAATCAATACACTAAATTTCAAGTATTTAAGTAAGCATTAATCTTAAGCAAGAATTGTGTCAATATCAAAAAGTTAAGTGAGATCAATATATATTGATCATGAATGGAAAACATATTTGACCTTTTTTCACATCTTTGGACTATAATTAGGAAAATATCCTGAAATATATTTTCTGTCATTACGTAAACATCATTCTGAAGCAAACATTACTTAGATATCTTGACGGGTTTAACAGTTATGGAAGAATAATTGAAAGCACTGCCTTAATTAAAGACATACAGGATGTCTTAAGGCCCATTTGTGTATTTGTATACGTATCTAACTCATGTAAATATCACTATGATAGCCCATTGGGTTATAAAAAACACATTTCCCTTCTATGTACTCTTTGGGAGTTGAATTTCGAAAATTTTAAAAACCACTTTTTCATTGTGTATTCACATAAGAATCATTTTTAAGCAAAACGCAACACTGCATCCTGAAGGGTTTGATAGATGTTATAATTAATTAACAAAAAACAAAATAGTTCCAGTCTTTTCATCCCCTCAAAGGTTAAATTTTGGGGGGAAAAAACTTAATTGGCTAATACGCTTTTTTTATGACTGACTCATTAAAGTAAAAGTCACTATATGATAGGCCGTCAGGTTCAAGTTACGTAGACAAATATTATAAAACACATTTCACCCATTTTCATCCCCTTACGGGACGAATTTTGAAAAATCCATTCTTAGTGCTTGCCTACGACGTGAAGGGAACCCACACAAAAATTTTACATTTATAGGTCCAGTCATTTGGACTGCAGTTTGATACGTCAGATATAATCCTTGATTAACAGCACAAAAAAAACCGACAGTCTGTGAGAATTTGGCTGAACTATTTGCTGGGACCTTTAATTGGCTAGTACTACCTAACTCTATCTCACACTTAACAGGATGATATGAAAAAAATTTAGAATAAATACTGTAACTGACATGAATGATTCTGCCAATTGTTCTTTTATTATTTATGCTGTTTAGTATAGTCAGATATCTCACATTATCAATATTTTGTTAAATAATTGAAATTTAAATTTTGTAACAAATAGTTTTGAAAAGTTGTGATTTTGTGTCAAATGTAAAAGAATTTACTGTACAATCAGTTTTATAAGTGTTACCAGAATTTCCCAAATGTGTATTGTACAAATACAGTAAGATTATTAGTCAAATAAGTTTTCTGTTTCCTTCTAATATCTGTATGCATTCACACACTCACTGAAAGGAGTACTCATTTACAACTTTGCCTCTGATTCTGTAAAGCTGTACAAATCATGTTGTGCTCGATAACTGCCTGTTGCTGATGTGTTTATTTCAATCCATGTGCTTTGGAGGTTTATGATATTGTATTCTCTTTCTTCATCCTGTGTCTTCCGTAATCACCTGTTTTTTCATGTGAATGACCTAAATTAAAATTTGCACACTTCCAAACCAGCTTATTTCCTCAGCTGCCTATGTATCAAATACCTTGCATAATGTGCATTACATTTCCAACATATTTGTTTACGGCTACTTTAATACAATATTTCAATGTTACAGCAACATCTCACTGGTTTTATAAACAGATGTGCAAGTTATGCATATACTTAGTAACACTTACACAAATCTAAATGATATTTGCATAAAAATCTTGTTATTGTTAAATGATCGAATTGGAAAATATAATAAAGCAGATTTAGTTTAAAAAATGGTACGGTACTTGGTCAGATGATTCCCATGTGTTTCCTTACGTGTAGGTGTTGCCATCTGATGTGTTTGCAAACCACTGCAGTCAGGCCCTACTCAATTTTTATAGTTTCTCTTTCTGTTTTGGTTTCCAAAAATCTATCCTTGATGTAAATTGAGGACTAACACTATACATTTCCGCAGGGAACCACACATATGTTAGAAACACACAACTTAGAAATGTCATATAATAGAATACACATCCAAAACCACATAAATTAGAAATTTCACATGTTAGAACAATCACACAGTAGAAACACATAATATAGAACAAACATTTGTTAGAAACACAGATGACAGAAACGTCTTATGCAAGAAACACTGATTTTAGAATACACGTACAGCAGAATCTAAGATGTTAGAACAAATGTATAACAGAAACACACAACTTAGAACCACATATTTTAGAACCACATACTTTGGAAACGTTGTACAACAGAATTTCACATGTTAGAACCAATACACAGCAGAAACACACATGTTAGAACAAACGTACAACAGAAACACACAACTTAGAACCACGTATCTTAGAACAATGTACGTTAGAAACGATGCACAACCGAAATTCACATCTTAGAACTATTAAACAATAGAATCAGAGATGTTAGAACAAATGTATGAGAGAAACACACAACTTAGAACCACATATTGCAGAATCACGTACGTTAGAAACGTCGTACAGCAGAAATTCACATCTAAGAACTATTAAACAATGTTAGAACCAATGTATGATAGAAACACACAACTTAGAACCACATATTGCAGAACCACGTACGTTAGAAACGTCGTACAGCAGAAATTTGCATGTTAGAACTGATGTACAGCAGAAACACATATGTTAGAACATACGTACGACAGAATCACACAACTTAGACCCACAAATTACAGAACCACGTACGTTAGAAACGTCACACAACAGAATTTCACAACTTAGAACTATTCAACAGAATCAGAGATGTTAGAACAAATGTGTGATGAAAACACACATCTTAGAACCACACATTGCAGAACCACATATGTTAGAAACATTATGCAGCAGAAATTCACAGTTTAGAACGAATACACAACAGAATCAGAGATGTAAGAACTGGTACACTACAGAAACACGTTCTTTAGAACAGTGGTATAATAGAAACACACATCTAAGAACTGTCATACTTTAGAAACACAAAATAAAGAACTGGCATTGCTTAGAACATTCTGTCTTCTGTGTTTCTGTGGTATGCGTTTCTACTGTGTACGTTTCTAACGTCAGACAGCACCCCATTTCCGCACAATATTCTGCAACTTAACTGACATTCTTTGGCAGCATGTTGTACTTATAGCTCACAGGCAACAAAAACTGTCATACACAAGTAGGCTTTAACTGTTCAAAATATGCCTACTATGACCATACTCAGGCCACAAGTGTGGCCAGCATGACCAATCTTAGTTGGTGTATCAAGACAACAGGTTGTGGAACAATGCCACAAACACTTACATGTGCTGAGTATGTATAAACTGACAAATAACTGTCGTTCAAAAGTAATTCGTTGTTATAGGCATTAACAGACACAAATTATCATCAGTTCAGAAGTGACCTGCTGTCATGTGTGCCGTATTTTATACATCACGCTCTAAATAAAATAAATATAAAAATGTTTCGTCTACACTTTCGTAAATTTGGGCTAATTTAATTAATTTTTTTATTGATATTACCTTGTTTACATTGTAATACCGTAATTTGGTGCTATTCTGTCAATTTTATTTATTATGGATGTTTTGGTATATTTAATTTTCATTACAGCCGAATAGAGCTACTTAAGGATGCAGTAATGTGTTTTCTTTTTAACTGGATGTACGCTGCCACGCTTTGCATTCCTTAGCCAAAACTTTAGTTTCTTTATTTTGTCTGTTCCCGTCTGCGGCGTCAGCACGTGAATACTGCATATTTATCTCATGATTTCGTACTTTCTATATAGCTCTGTCCACGTGCAAGTCCTGTGGCATCAACGTTTGTCTGCTATTCTGACTGTCTCTGCCATATAGTGAAACGTTTTATTAGAGTTACTGTTTGCACCATGTTACCTATTCTTCTCTGCCATTTTCTACATACTCGTTTACCAGCAGTGAATATGAAATTATGTCTTGTTGAGGTGTTTGTAACTTTCCAGCACGCATATGTACTTGTTTACCAAAATGTTAATTTTATTTTACTTTTAATGATGTAGTGGTTATCATGTAATCTCCACGAATAGTTTTTTTTTATTATAATTTTACTACTTAAAACGTAGTGTCTTATATTAATGTAGTGCTACATTTTCCTTCTGATTTTTTCACCTGGTGAGTACGTATCTTCAGAGAGTTTCTTTATTTTTTATGACATAACATTATATTAATTTTGTGTTCCTTTTCTTCTTAGTAAGGGTTCAAAAGTCTGGCCTCAAATCCCTTTGGGCATTTTTCATCTCGAGCTTGTTTTGGGCCTGTGGTTCGTCCCAGCAATTGAACTAGTGGATTTGTGTTTCGTCGTAGCTGAGAATGTGTGCATTCATCACTATTCTCCAGCATACAGTGAGGGAACTGTGAGTTTACACCTCCGCTTCCAGTTTCACTCACCAACACTACAGTTGACGTCAGGGTAGCTAAGTGCCATCAGAATTTAATACCTTGTTTACCTTCAGTCTTATTTGATCAACATTTATATATATTTTGATGAACTTTCTGTCAGCCTGAAACTACTACATACACTGAACCCTCGATAACTCGGACTAAAAGGGGGAGAAGCTGACCGAGTTACAATTTGTCCGTGTTATCGAGGGGCGTCCGGGGAGGAGGGGTAATGTCATTAATCACAAGAAACATGAGGAAATCAGAAAGCTATCATTTATACAAGCAAAAGAGGTGGCAATATATACTGCTTTGCACGTATCAATTTACAGAATGGGGTAGTGAGGAAATTATCACTGTTACGTGGAGAACTATAAAATAATGTCACACAACCTGGGCCCGCAGATTCTTTATTTATTTTTTATGCTACTTCTGACTCATCTCTTTTTATCTGTGCTAGAAGCTGGCACCAAGGCACCCTTCTACCACATAAAAGTTCTCACCCCCTTCTCTCGTCTGGCTGGCGACAGTCTATGTGCGTGCGTGACAGTGTGTGAGAGAGATAATTGTTGGAGGTAATCTAGGGAGGTAGAGCAACAGCGGAAGTAGTCAAGGTCAACCGGTACAGTCTCAAGAGTAATACAAACACAGCACGTGACCACACGCAACTCACGAAATGTTTACGTGAAAAATTGCTTAACATCAGCATGTAACAGTGTCTGCAGCCAGCTGCTAGCCTGATAATTATGCTCACCTTCTAAAGAGTTCCGAAGGCACAAAAATAATTCTCTTCAAATACAAGAGCATATACGGTACTGTAATTAACAATCCTTTTGAATCACTGTACAGAAATATGTGAACTCATTTTAAAACTACTGATTTTTAAAATTTCATTTTATGCATATAAACTTAATCATAAAACATGTGACTTACAGCTTTATTCTTACACAAGTTGTCACACTAAAACGCAATAAAACTATAATCAGGTTCAACTGAGTTAAATGGGAGTAAAAACAACCAAAAGTACAGCAAAATAATATTACAACAAAGCATTTAAGACCATGTATTGTTATGTACCGAACAAGTGTCTAAATTACTGTACGTAGCACAAATTTAATTAGTCAGTTTTTCAGCAGCAGCTTGCAGTTCTACACATCACACCACAATCTCACTTGTACTGATGTACTATTTGTTTACCATCCTCCTCCAGATATTTATCATTCAACCACTTCAAATGTTCCCTACGAGAAATTGTTTTTTTCCAAGGCCTCTTTGTTAGAATACAAGGCCAGGAGCAAAGTAAATCTCAATCTACATTTGCTTTTTTTTTTTGTTTAGTTGAAGTCACGGCCGTGGTTGAAGTGATAATGTGCGCTTGTAGGCCTCCCTCCATACTATCTTACCTCGACTGCGTCGTCATAGATCAGTGACGTCTTTACACACACTTTACACTTAAAATAAATTTCACAGATACCATCAACGTTAATGCGAACTCAATAAAAGCCCATTCATTTTAATCATTTAATTTGTTCAAAAGCGAGGCCTTCTAGAATGTGCAGATTGGGGCAAAAACCCCTTTCTGCCCCCCCCCCCCTTTTATAATTTATTAAGCACTAGTTTTTTTCCATATCGCGCTGGCCTCTAGTGTAGTGGGTTAGGCGCCAGTTTACGGTGCAAGAGGTCCTGGGTTCGAATCCTTGCTTAGGAATGGATGTTGTGTTGTTCGTTCACCTCATTTCACCCTCATAGGCTTGTAAGACGTCGTTAAAGGGCCGTAAAACCCTCTCACCGCCTTGCCTACATTGCAATGAGAACCAATTGCTTTAAATTTTTTTATTAATGTCCGGAACAAATTGTTTTGCAATCTTGAATTTATCGCGCATACCAAAACAAAATAAGTGTTCTCTTTTATGTGCCATTGTGACCTGTAGTTACCGTCCAATTCACCAGCATCATACTGAAATGTTTATTTATGATGCACGTACATGTATGGCTCGTGCGGTGAATAGGAAGGAAAGATATAGAAGGGAGGTCTGCCTGCCGAGTTGCATCTCTATTCGCGCAACTCGCTAGCAACATTTAACCACACGGAACTTGCCAGATATTTTACGGTGGTATTATTAAAGGCTAAGTAGTAAATAGCAACAGCGTTTAAAGCCTAATACTGTTTTTAAATAAAACATTATGAATTAAAATGAGGCAGACACAATTTTCTTATGATTTTTGACCCAAAAATTATTTAATAAAAATTAATTTTGTTTTTTGAAAGCCTCTCCGAGTTATCCGAAGTCCAGGACATTGAGGTCCAAATTATTGAGAGTTCGCAGTATTTTTCAATTTTTTTTGTAGCATTGTTAGATGTAAATTATAATATAAACTATGGTTAACATAATTTTTTTTATTTATTTAAATGTTGGAGATGCATCTCAGAGCTTTATAATTTAATTCATAAAT
The DNA here is from genome assembly GCA_003012365.1 of Medauroidea extradentata. Classification (NCBI taxonomy): domain Eukaryota; kingdom Metazoa; phylum Arthropoda; class Insecta; order Phasmatodea; family Phasmatidae; genus Medauroidea; species Medauroidea extradentata. Next base: position 37,908 of record PNEQ01105977.1, read on the forward strand.
GACATATGTCCATTTTGTTAAAATTCTTGTTAATATTTTAAAAAGAACATTACAAAACAAATATCTATAAATGAATAATTTTTCAAAACATTTTAAGAAACTAACAAATAACCTTGTTCTGGATGATAAATAAAACTTAAAATATTAATTACAAAACTCATTATTTATTTTTTTTGTACTGCACGCTTTTGGTGTCTCAGTGCATCTAGTATTCATAAATACTCTTTAACAATTTGTAAACTACATTATTATTTTGCCTACTAGTACATGCCGGTACACACGGACTGGCAGTATAACATTTCACACCCTGCCTACATACAGTTGATGCACATGTTTGACTACTTGCATTCTTTATCAGAAATTTTTTTAAACTTCTAAATCGCACAAAAAATAATGTTAAGGATGATTAATAACCAAATTAAACATAAATTTCACAAGATTTTTTAAATACCCATTCTTCCCCCCTCTTCCTTTCTGCCCCATCCATGGTTAAGAATCAATATCTCAATAAGATTTTAAATAAAAAAAATTGCCATCTGCACTCCTCTTAAAACAGACATAATATATGCAGCACGATAACTAGTTCCTTTGTTTAAAATTTAATTTACTACCTACTAAAAACACCAAGAATGAAAAATTTAAAATTGGCACCCATTTTAATGTTTTACAGTAGCTGCAAATTTTTTTATAACTCCTGTCAAGTCATTAAAATGCTAATACGAGGTCTACATTCTCAAAATTTAAAATATATAAATAAATTAATATACAGGGTGAGGATGCTAACTGTTTAAATCTCCCCGCAGTGACACTGGGGACACATTAACTTACAAGCAATTCCTTGTTCGGAAAGTGACTGTTGTCTTAATGAGTTATTGCGCCCATTATGTACATTATTAGGACTGATTAATTAAAAAGATGTACTTTGTACCGGTTCGGTGAGTCCTTGTTTAAAATATCATAACAATGTCCCCGTAAGCTTCATGATAGAGAACAATTGATACAAACTTGTCCGCAAAAGTGCACACCGAGCCAACAGCTCGTCTTTGCTAACAACTTTATCGAACATGCATAAAACAAATG
>PNEQ01105977.1:39087-125669 GCA_003012365.1 Medauroidea extradentata
GACACTGGGACACGAACCTCGGACCGCAAGTTTACAAGGTTCTGACGCAGACACTGAGCCACAGAGACAGGTTGGATCGAAGGAACTCCTTTGAATACTCGTTCGTACGCGCCTGATGCGGACACACCGGATGTGACGTCATGGAAACTTGAAGGCGAATTTTCGGGCCTTTCCCTTCCGTTTGGACCCTACATGTCCTATGTCGTATCACTTGTCTCGGAGTCCCCAGTGTCACTGAGGGGAGCTTTAAACAGTTAGCATCCTCACCCTGTGTGTGTGTGTGTGTGTGTGTGTGTGTGTGTGTGTGTGTATATATATATATATATATATATATATATATATATATATATATATATATACACATATACACACACACACGGTATGGCAAAATTGCCCTTATAGGCTTTGAGGACTTGTAGTGGAAACAAAGATGATTGAGTCAAGCATAGGAATTAGTGTCTGGAAACGTACCGTTTTACCGCTACACGCAAAATCACCATACATGCTGTTTTCAGCACTACTCACTAGGACAGTCTTGACTATGATAGTCCATACGCAATTACCTGATCACCTGATGTCCCATTCCACTACAAATTTACATGCTAGTCAATTGAGTTTGTGAACCGGCCAGTGCAGTTTGTACCAGCTGTTGTATCTGCTGTTGTACTTGTCATCGTAGTTCATACTACAGTACAGTAGTAATCCTTCACTACAGTACATAATTCAAGGTGTATGTACTTCATTGGTACTGTGTTGCTGTTATCCATGGAATACACGTTTGCGGAATATGCAGACATGATGTTATTTCACGGCAAAGTTAGGTGCAATGGCAGAGCTGCTCGTCAGCTGTATGCGGAGCATTATCCACACCGCTGTACACCTTCGCACTCACTGTTTGCTATTGTATATCAGCAGGCAATTGAAACTGGTACATTCACCCTCAGCAGGGCCAACTGTGGTGCTCCACCGCGGCACCTTATACCTGAGTTTGATGAGGATGTACTCTATTTAGTGGAAGAGGATGTGACGACGAGTACCATACAGAAGACAGCAGGTGGATTTTCAGATTTCGTGTACACTCAACACCTGCACGTTTGTTAATAATCAATGTTTGCACGTTTTACAATGTTCGGTGTGCAGGCAGATTGAATGTGGATCACACAGCTATCTGGAATGTTCTACATCAGCAGCAGCTACACCCGTACCACCCCCAGAAGGTACAGGCCATGCAGCCAGAGAATTTTGGACCACGAGCAAACTTCTGCAGATGGTTGTTACACTGTTGCGTGGATAAGCCATCACTTTCCACTGTGAATCCTATTCACTGATAAAGCCAACTTCGTCAGGGAAGGAGTTTACAATACTCACGACAGTCACATGTGGAATGATGCAAACCCGCATGCTGTGTGCCCCCAATGGTTTCAACAGCAGTATGGTCTCAATATTTTGGCAGGGTTTCTTGATGGGTGTGTAATTGGGCCATACCTTCTTCCACAAACGCTCACAGGTGACATGAACTTACAGTTCCTTGAAGGTGTACTCCAAGGTTTCTTGGAGAATGTGCCACTGCATGTACGTCAAAACATGTGGTTTCAACACGACGGTGCAACTGCTTATTTTGCACTTGCGGTCTCACATCGTCTGTACCAACGATTTGGACTACAGTGGATAGGTCGTGGTGGCCCAATTGTTTGCCCTCCACGTTTCCCCCGACTTGACTACTACCTGTGCGGTAATTTGAAAAGCATGATTTATGAGAACCCGTAGAATCCGTGGAAGACCTACTAGCACATATGATGGCTGCAGAGGATGTTGGAGGACCAGAAATTGGTGATTGAGTATGTCACACCATGATACCACGGTACCACATCTGTGTTGAAGATGGTGGTTGTCACATCGAGCCCCACTTGTAACTGATTCCAGACGACAGGCAGCAAGAGTCGCGAAGAGCAATGTGTGATGTAGTATTTTGCATGTTGCGGCAAAACGGTACATTTTCGGATACGAGTTCCTGTGCTAAACTTATTCGCCTTGGTCTCCACTACAGGTCATCAAAGTCTGAAGGGCAATTTTGCCACATCCTGTACATTTATATACAAACACAGGTAACTTCCAAATATCCACACTAATAGAAGGTGCCGATGCCATGGAAAATCAATTTTTACTTTTTCTTAGGTCTCGGTTGAAAGAAAAAAATTGTCAAATTCATTCCTGCAATAAAAGGCAGCAGTTTAAACAGTTGACTATTGATTACACGTATTAATGATTAGTGGGTATGCGCTAATAGCATAAAAACAATAAAAAAAATTACGGATATCTTATTTATACCAAGACAAAAATCTCGTTTATCCATTCATGTGCGACCCAATCTCGTTAATCCATTTATGGGCGGAACTAATCGTTTCGCCTGCTGGAAAAGATTTAAATCTTCAAGCCTTTAAAAATACGCTTTTGGTATAACACATTGGTGAACATTGTGTGAGTAAACACAGCTTGTATTTATAAATAACCAAAAATTTAAAAAAAAAATTTGCAACTTTTTAAACTATTTAATGTGAAAATTTTTGAGTGGATAACACACACACATAACTAGAGGAGTTTACTGTGTATTATATATATATTAATATGTGTGTTTGTGGGTATTATATATATATATATATTCTTATTTATTTATTGCATGGTGTCCAGAAACAACCACAGAATAAGCATAACACACTAATCTTTATCTAAAGTGGAGTCAAAAATGTTTCTAACAAAATGTTGTTTACATGCAAAATGTGACAACACTACATGTTCAGGTATTATTTTGTGTACGTTACATCAAGTAATTTTTGGACTGCTCTGGATTTGATCCTTCACCCATAATTTACAAGTCAGGACAGTGGTATTAAGATAAGTTGATATCTGGGAAGAATAAGAGGGGAGTAACTAAAGTGTTATGTTGCAACATATTGCATGTAAAATGCCATCATACAATATTTTGTCACTAACATTTTCATTTCCAATTTCAACTTAGCCCAGGATTCGTGTGGTGTGATTATTGTGCTGTTGTATATGGACAAAATAAACACACACCACATGACAAATGCACATAACACACACACATTATGCACAACATACACACACAGCCACACTATCAACACACACAACCACATACGAAACACACAACCACACACTCAACACACAAACACATACATACATGCACAAAACACATACACACAAAACACATACATGCACAAAACACATACATGCACAAAACACATACATGCACAAAACACATACATGCACAAAACACATACATGCACAAAACACATACATGCACAAAACACATACATGCACAAAACACAAACATGCACAAAACACATACACACACAAAACACATACACGCACAAAACACATACGCACACAAAACACACACATGCACAAAACACATACATGCACAACACACACAACATAGACATATACAACATACACACAACTCATACAACATACAACAAACAACACACACCAGAATACACACAAGCACACAAATACAACATACAACACACATCACATCACACACAGCCACACACACAACACATACAACCACACACAATCACACACTCAACACACACAACCACACACTCAACACACACAACCACACACTCAACACACATAACCACACACTCAACACACATAACCACACACTCAACACACATAACCACACACTCAACACACCAACCACACACTCAACACACCAACCACACACTCAACACACACAACCGCACGCTCAACACACACAACCACATGCTCAACACACACAACCACATGCTCAACACACACAACCACATGCTCAACACACAGAACCACACGCTCAACACACAGAACCACACGCTCAACACACATAACCACATGCTCAACACACACAACCACACACTCAAGACACAACACACACGCACACAAAACACACCTTACACATACAACACACACCACACATACAACACACTCCACACATACAACACATTCCATACATACAACACACTCCACACATACAACACACTCCACACATACAACACACTCCACACATACAACACACTCCACACATACAACACACTCCACACACACCACACACACAACACACACACACACCACACACATAACACACACACCACACACACATAACACACACACCACACACACACCACACACACACCACACACACCACACACAGATATATATTTATCTCACCAGTAGAAAACACTGCCAAAGTAGTACTTAGTGTCAGTTAAATCATAGAACATTCTTTACATCATAATAAAAAAATAGAGAGAATAAGAACGACATTAGCACATTGTAAAAGAAAAGAAAATTACAGAGAATTTAAACATTTTAAAGCTGATACACACATACAATGAACCAAGGAATAAGTGAATTAACTTTTTTTAGTACTTACAATGACAATATCCAAATTGAGTGCTAAATGGTCTGGAAGTGTTCGTTTGGAAACTTCTTCTTCAGGCATTCCGTTGAACCTATCATGTTTTTTTCTTTCTTTAAAAATTGGAGTAAATTTTTCATCTTTTAACTTCTTTGCAACAAGAATTTCTCCATTGACAATGTTTTCTGCATCTTCTAATCTAAAGGCAAAATAATAATTTCCAAAATTATCCACTAACAATGTTTAATAAACATAACAACAGTGTCCCCCATTTCCAATATTTTATTTATTTTTTATTTTTTTTTAAATTTAACACAGAGGCTTGCTTGCAGATGTCAGTGTACAATGCAAGTTCTCAAAAATCTCCTATTTTAACACAAACATTAAATAAAGTATGATATTATAATTGTTACATCATTGTTCACAACAATTTACTTTTCTGTTAACATTAAAAACCTTAATCAAAAACATCAGTAAGATGATAAAAATAACAATAAATTCTTGTCAAATAGTTTATTGGAAGAGTTCACAACAAAGATTTGCATCTGCAACTTCACTGGGTTGATTATCAAAATGGGTAATTGGATCTATAATGCACAGTGGTCTAAAAAAGGAAAATTCTTCACTTATCTTTGCTTCAAAATAATAAATGTTGATTACATAAAAATTCACGGAGACTATGATTTCGCAAACAATTATATTTAACATAGATATTTATGATTAAAAATGACGTACAACAAATCCCAAGCTGTTTCGGTTGTGTAACTACATTATAATGCTCACAAAGTGAAAAGTGTACAGAATCTGATGTAGGCCTAATTAAATGCTGTCAATGTAAGAAATATGATATTGTTTCAGTAATTGAAAAAAAAAATACTCAGGAATAACATATGAAAAAGCACCACTAAATGTGACTAGCATTACAGACAGTTACATTAACCCAATAAACCATTAAGTCAGCATAATAACCCTTGAAAAGGCCCACCAGAATAGCTGGTAGAAACAAATTTTAAAGAGGTGAATCACAGTAGCAGGTAGAAACAAATTTATCACTGCGTATAGCAAACATGCACACACATAAATGCACACAATCCCTTACAGACCAAAAGATTATTTCCATCTAACTAGAGTCTTCTTTTTCTGTAATCTACACACACTCCCTAAAAGACACGCTTTGATGTACATATCTGAAGAAAAACTAAAATTATTTCAATTTACAAAGAAACTGTCCCTTCCAACCAAAAGTTTTTATACCTTCCACAGGTTTAGCAAAAAATAAGAATTTAAGGTGTAATATAAACTTTATATGAGGCAATTTGTCAATTTTTAAGTGGTATATGAGAAGTCAAAACAGTTTTCACAGAAACAATAAATAATTTAATGAAACACAATCTCATAAACAGCATAATTTTACAAACATGCACTTAAAACCACCTAAAACTACACAGCTAGAAGGTACAAATTGCATTTTTCAAATAAAGGATGTTGCAAAATTGCTTCATGTTTTGGGAAACCAGTCATCAAATCAAGAGAAAAAAATTTATTTTATGAACATAGGCCCAAAAATGCACAATTACTGAATTATAGGTCTTTTAACTTACACAAAGGGCTGGATCATGTTATTACAGAATGGTACACCTGAAAATGCCTATCGTCCAATTAAATACAACTCGTCTCCTTTATACTGCACTTACCAATAATAGTGGCAATGACCTTCCACAGCCAACACAATCAAACCTGCACAGCATGAAACGTAACAAAATGTACTGTGAACTATAGCATGAGAATTGTGTATTTTTGAACCTATGTTCACCATAATGCTTTTTGGTTTTCGTGAAGTGAGGATTGTTCCCCCCAAAATACTGACACGCAATTTGCAACAGCCACTAAAAAAAAAACAAAGTCAGAAAAAAAAGAAATGCATAACGTTGACCGCTGAGTTTCATTATTAAGTAGCTTATTTTCAAACATACCATTACCTCTCTTCTCCACTACTGCCGCTTACATAGGCAACATTCTTTAAATTTTTACATTGTCCTATCGCATGTACTGGGTGATAGGTGAAGACAATCCTTTTGATAAAATACAAACTTTTTGATTTAATGGGTGCCATCACAGCTCAGTCATACATGAAATAAATGAAATGTTAGATATTGGTGTCGAAACAAAAATAATGATTATATTTCAATCATTATTTAGTTTCGTTTTCAGTTATTAAAAGTTCCAGTGACAAACTTCTCAACTACTGTAACAGACATAAGTTAACAATATATATAATTTTACAATGATTTTCTGTTGTTCCTCGAAGCAATTAGAAAATATGACTAATTAATAAACATGCATTCAAGGGATGCACTTAAGGGGTCTGAAAACCTCCATTCATTAGTAGAACTGAATGATTACAAACTAAAGAAGTATTTTGGACATACAGCATTGCAGCACACTGGATGGTCTGATGCCAAAGTGAACTAAATCAAGTTTATGTGTTTTGGTGATAGAACAATATTCCAGTTAAAATATGTACAATTTAACTTGCCAAATAACACTAAATTAAATAGGTCACTGGTGTTAATAATATGGTTAGTAACATGTTCTGGTATGGGAGAAATTTAAACATTTTGTTGAAAGAACCACATCTGTAAAAATGTGGCAAACAAATCAGAAGTGGTTGAAAGTTGTTCCAGCAAATGTAATGTAAGTATAGTGAACAGTGACTATTCTTTAGGTTTGAACGATGCCACCAGTGACAAGTACAGGCCTCCAACTGACAGCAGTTCAGAAGGGAAAAAAAAAATCACACACACAAACATTTTTCCTTCACAACGAGACTCGAAAATTAATGTTGTTTACAAATCACATTTCAACAGTATCTTTCGAATGCCAAAATGTATAATTAACCAACTCCATGTTAGTGCACTCTGTTAACTGGAGCATAAAGTAACAATAAACAGAATTTTTTTCATGTAATATACATGACCCTATGAAATTTGTGATGTGAAAATAGCAGTGCTAAAGAAGTTAGAAGTTGGTTTACTTTGGCACAAGGAAAAATCAATAAACAAGTAATATACATCACAACTTACCTCACAACATTCTTATGTTTATAGGCCTGTGTAATGAATAACAATTTTATTGTAAAATGTGAATAGATTACCAGAATATGTAATTATCGACACATATTATATTTGAGTATATTTTTAATGCTTAACAATATTATTACTGAATGCATTTCACATATTGTAAAAATTTAATAAGTATGTGGAAACAGATCTTATGGCTGACATGGGTATGCATGGACACATTTGGTTTGGCTGATAAACAGAAAAGATCTGTCTGTTCATTTTGCTACAGACCGGCTAAAGCCTGAAGGTTTATATCACGAAGCATTAGGGATCATGAATGAAATGTGTATGTTCAACCCTTCCCAAAGTGTCTACAGAGCAAAGGTGGCTACCTACCATTATACACTACTTCAAGAGACCAAAATTGGGCCTATTATTTCAATACAGGATACCATTGATAAAGTTAATTATCTTACTGACAAGGTAGAAGACGTAATAGTGAAATGCATCCCAACCTCTAAATTTACATTCATAACACATCTCGTTAGATGATTCTCCAAATTACTTTATTTTATCGAAAGCAAAAAAAAAAAAATCACAGGCTCTTCAAAAGGATTCATGACCCTGATTTTTATTTATTATTTTCAACTACAGAAAAGATGCTTAAAAAAATCACGAAACTAGGCAAAAAATAAGTTGGTAAGATTAATGACTGCATGAAAAAAAACCATATTAAATTCTGTGAGTGAGGACCAAAATAATTCCATCACTCTCAATTTTGTTAACATGCAGCTCACAGATACCGTTTAAATTGCCAACTGTTTCGCTGATAAATTCACTGATAAATAATTAACTTCTATTTTCACCGCCCCCGCACACAACTCATACCAGCCAAGACTATTCACCCTTTGTATCTCCCTCGCCCAACTTGGTAATTAGCATCAGTATGGACCTTTGGAGAATAAAAAAAATATGACCCTCCCTACTGAAGGGCACTGAGGGATCCCAAATTTCATAGTTACATGCTGTGCAAATATTTTCTCCTCTCTGTTAACTAACATATATAATACATGTCTAAGAGAAAATAATACCAGGCACTCTCGAAAACAACCATCATAATTACAATTCACAATAATGGGAATAAATGCAATCGTGACAACTACAAACCGATTTCTGTACTGTATACCATCTCTAAAGTCTTTGAAAAAATCATACAAAATATTTTTCACTCTCACGATAGTCTTTTTACTTATCAATATGGATCTGTCTCCCCTCCCCCTTAAAAAAGTACTAAATTATTAGAATTCTACAATCCTATACAAAGCAGTCATGTCAAGGGGGCCAAGCTGATGCAATACACATTGGCCTTTCCAGTGTCTTTGATAAGGTAAACCACAACTATTAACAAGGAAACTTCAAACCGCTTACGTTCATGACTATCTAGTTAACCTACTGAAAATTTTTTATAGCCCATAATAATAAACTGATAAAACTGAAACTGTTGTATAAACCCCACCTTCGCAGATTAAAATATGCTTGAACATGTACCGCTTTCCAACATAAGCTTTAAGGTTAAGATACAAGAAAAATTTGCAATTAACAAACCTATTTGCTGAGACATACCTCAGGTAGTAGTTTAGCAAACTTGTTATTTACTATTTTCAATGATAATACTCCCAGAGTGGTACAACATTCAAATATAGTTCTTTTTGCTGATGATTTTTAAATATGTTGTTTAATCTACACACTTGTAGACTGCAATCTATTTCAAACTGATAGATGCAATTACCAAATTAAGTGTGAATAATAACATGACTCTTAATCCAATTAAGATCCAGCTTGTAATATTCACCAGGAAATATGGACCTATCAGATTTTAATTACCTTCTTTTAAATCAACCTCTCGAGTAATACCTTGGTATTTTATTTTATGAGAAAATTTTTCCATTCCTCCATCGACTCCTTGATAAGCTTAGCCCATAGAATATTTGGATTTACAAAATACATAACCTATGTTGTCACCAATCCTAACTTAAAAGTTTGTCTTTTTAATATCTAATTACTAGTTATGAAACTAGAATATCGGTCTATCATCTGGAATTGTATTTCCTCATCTGACAGACAAACTCAAACACATTCAGGACAACTGTATTCTTTATATTAAATACAAATTCAATATTGATTTGGATGATCCGTTCTCAGGGGGCACCATTCTCATGCAGCCAGTGACAACTTCCCTTAAAGGAAGAACTTTTTTTTTAAATTTCAAATGTACAGGTAGGCACCAAGTTACATAAGTTACAACTTACATAAATTTGCAGCTACCTCATTTTTAGAGACATGATAAAGTGCAGGATGAGCGGACTATACACAAAACCGCTCGCGCAGCACACGTGTGACATTCGCCATCTCCCTCCTTCTTTCTTCACTGCATCTCATTGATCAAATCAGCCGCCGACAGCAGTATCACTTCTTATTTCACGTGAAGCAGAAGTGCGTATAGGATTTTAAAACCACAGCAAAGTTTCTGCAGATACAGTTTTTACACCAGGTAAAATGTCATGACAGTGTAAGAAAGAATGCTCAAACCTGACAGTAAAAGCAAGGGAAAGACACGGAAACAGTGATAGCTATTTTTTTTTTCAAAACCATAAATAACCTATCCAATTTCGACTAATAAGTCGATTAAAAGAAATTTGCTAAAATCATAGCATTTACTGTCTTGAAAAGATAAGCCAATATGGTGAAAACTATTTTATAAAGAACTGTCAATTAGATATTTAATGTCTGCTCTCGCTTAGGCTTGAAAAATAATTATCGCAAAAATAGTAGAAACAGGGGAGCATGGCCTTGAAGCCAATACTTGGTGGTTTAAAAGATTCAAAATGCATGCAAATTTTCACACACATCAAGGTCACAGATGAGGCCGCAAGTGTTGATGGGGGCGCAGTAAGCAAAATTGCGAACTCCTGGCAGAAATAATCGCAGAAGGTGAGTACTAGCCTGAGGATATATTTAATGTCTACGAAAATGCTCTGTTTTGGGAAAAGATACCAGAATGGGTGTTCGTTTAAAAGGGGAAAAACTCATACCTGAATTCTAGGCCGCAAATGTTGTGTCACTGTCATGGTTGGTTCTACTTGTGTCTTTAAACTCTAAAAATAAACCATTTGCAGTTATTTTTCAAAGAACTCGAAGTTGTTTAGTAAAATATACCCTAGTAAGCTGCCCATAATCTGAAAATTTAACATTAGGTGCTGACTTGTTTAATAATAGTTATGTTTTCAAGGTAAATGAACAGGTATTTTGCACATAACAAAATCCTATCAAAGTGCTGTTTTTCTTCAACAACTAACCTGGACAACCAGAAGAATTAAGATTACTTAAATCTTACAGCACATGGTTAGTTATTGAACATATTACACAAGCATTTCAATGTTTTTAGTTACAAAATGACACACGTGGTCCAAATTGCATCTCGATTATGGCAATGCTGTCCATACATTGTAATTTACTTAATGACATGTGTAATGGGGAGCGCTGATAACTTCTTCCACAAAAGTTACAAATCAGTAGAGATAAGTTACAAATCAGTAGAGATATGAGTGCACATGACTGTGCCCTTGCCAGGCATCAGGTATCATATGTATTGTAAGTGTGAGCATGTGAGAGGTCATAAACAGTGTTGTCAAGTCTCAGCTGGTCTGACTCAGCCAGCACACTGATTGTCATTCTTTTGTCATGAACACCTTGTGTTTCATAGAGCTAACAATTTAAAAAAAAACTTGCATGTTACAAGGGTGTTTATAGTATTATTTTCATTGTATCTACATCTTATACATTGCTGTTAGGTTTTGCAAACAGATTTGCTGCTTATACACATTACACTTAAAAAAAAAAATATTAGCTTCTTGTGATGTTACATTTAATAACAGTACATACGATCAACTTACAGAAAAATTATGTTACGTAATGGACAGAAGAACATAACATTTACATAACTCAATGCTTTACTGTACAAAGTTTTTTGTGTGTTGTTTCTGTATGTTTTGTTATGTTTCTGTTTTGCGTACTTTATGTACTGGATGCAACATGCAAAACCTTTGGCTGTAATTGCATTTACCAAACTCGTTTAAAGTTAATTAACTAACAAATTAATGAAGGGAGAGTGGGAGAGAAAACCATCATCATCTTTGCACTGCTGATATTCACAAATTCCAACCAGTCCTAAAGTTACAAGCAAGTGGTCAACCCAATTTCAATTCTGACAATCTATAAAATAGCTACCATACAGTTGGATGAAACAGTACAAACATCCCCAACTTGCAAAATAGTTATGATAGTGCAATATGGTAAATAATCACTTCAAAGTATTTGTATATTTTGTTGCATTTGAAGATCATTAAACTATACCAAAACACATATCACGGAAAGGACGTAAAAGTCAGTCTGAAAAGTGGAAGAAGAACATAAAGATAAAAAAAAAAGATGAAACACTGGAAAATTGTATGTTTAAAAATTACAGGCAAGAAATTCTTGGAGAAAGTAAAAGCAGCAGACAGGCGTTAAGTTTTACGACACGTATTGAAAGTGAGATTTCTTTCATGTTCAGACAACCTGTTGCACAGTAAGTGAAGATATAAACCAAAAGTGCGGAGAAAAATTAAGAAAACACAAAGAGGGAGACTTCATGCAAATATTTTATTCCTAGAGAGAAGGGGAATAGAAGGTACGAAACAATGTCTCTTCAAACACTTAAAATATACTATGCCAATGTCCACCAATCATTGCAGAAAACAATATGAGGAAAGACAAAATATGTTGACACGCGCCTGGTAGGATTCCTGAAGAGTGTACTGTACATATAAGAGATCAAATCAGCTCTTTTACAGCATGCACAAGTCATTACACTTGCAAAGACAACGCAAAGAAAACATATTTGTTAGAAGGTTTGAATTTCAGTTTTATGTACAGATTAATAAGAGAAAAACAACTAAAAATTAATTTAAAAAAAAAAAAAAACAGAAAATTATCAACTAGTCTGTTTATAACAGAGAGCTTTATTAAAACTTATTTATGATTTAAATGTCCCCACACAGATATATGCAAAACATGTGACACTTCTGACATTAGAAAAAAACACTGATGTTTAACCAGACAGTGAAGAAATAGGTGCATGTTTGGCTGTGGTGAATGCAAAAACCGAACTTCACCACAGAAAAGTTTACTTAGTGCAAGAAACAATGAAATTCAATAAAAAGAAATACAGGTCTGACCTTTGGATATCTCAAAGACATTCCTCTACCAAAGGTCCCTACAGGAGTTGTCTACTGCAAAAAATAAATGCTGTTCAATTTAAGTGTACACAACTGTGTAACAACATTAAGATGCCGTGCACTTGTGGCATGAAGGACATGCCAAATTGTGGTCCTGAGTAAATTAGTACATTTGCTTATTTAATACAAATTTAACTAATCAACAGCCTTTTGGCACAGAGATTGTATCCAAAAAATAAAAATGTACAAACCAATGAAACACCAACAAACAATCTCAACAACAAAGTATACACAAAAAAAGTTAACTTTATCGAGTAAATAAGGGTAGAGATATGACAGCCCACACAAAATATACAGATTAAATTCATTTGGTGACAAGGCAGGAAGAATCTTTCTTTTGCACAGCGTACACCCCCCCCCCCCGAATTCTTTTCGCAAGGAATATGAGGGGTAAGTTTGGGGTTCTCTGTGTGATTGCAGCCATGATCCAACATCGTAAACAGTTAACTATATAAATAATTTTTATTAAGGAGTAGTACAAAATCAAAAAGGGGATGAAAAAATAATATTTTACCTACAGTTCTATAGACTAAATTACTTGAACTATCCTTTTGCATTACGTGAAAGAACTTTGAAGTCCTAATTTTAAAAAATAGACGAACCTTCTAACTGATTAATTATTACTTTATGAATAAATACACTAACATCCTTCTGTTTCCAAAGTTTCCAACTGAAATATGCTATTATATTTTTTTAATAGATACTTTATGCATTCATTTTTACTTTTTTCTAATATAAAGCTATCTGATGGAGTAAGATTATTCGGAACTAATGTATAATCTGGTTTACAACAAATCAAACCGAAATACTTTCATTTTAATGACTCAGGGTTAGATGCACAATATGAAATATACTTCATCTGTCTAAAAATTACATTTGAGACTCCCTCTTTAAAAATCAATACGGTGGTGGAAAAAAATTTTTCTTGTCTACAAAAATACCTCAGAGTTTAATGACAGGTTTAGAGGAAAAAAAATTTTATCACCTATTTTATAAGCAATCTTAAGAACACTATGATTCCAAAAAAAAACTTATAAACTACATTTTTTTGCCCTATAACAAATAGTTTATTACTTACACTCCACGTAGGTATTGCATTAATGTCTTTTTATAAACAATTACAATCAGCTATGAAACCAATAATTGTATAGGTTTTTAAATCCTCCACAAATATTGAAAGGAAAAAAAATTGATTGCATCACACGTGTCGTCTATAAATGTAATAAATAATGATGGGGGATATAGCATGACCACAATAAACTGAGCACTCAGTATAACTGGCAAAAAATTAAAAATATGTTTTATTGGACCAACAGATGGTAACTTGTGAGAATGTTGAAACGTTTACATTGGATTCTAGTTACATGAAAGTTCTCACATAAAACATTATAAAGAGACCCCCAAAACGGCTGAAAGAAAACTTTATGCAGCTACCTTGCAGAACCCGAGATATAACTTCGTGCCCGTTTAAATAACTTTTAAGCAAATGCACAGTGTGTTCATTTGAAACACACAGCAGATAATGCATTAATTAAAATATTATAGTCCATGGTATTACATGCCTTACAAAATTCTAAATAGATGGCATCAACCTGACCTCTGGATACAACAGATTTATAAATCTGATTGTGAAATTCTAATAGATTAGTGAAAGCTTTTTTTAACAACTTCATGCTTAAAACTGAACATTTTATTGTAATAGTGTACTACTAGATGGTTATGAAGATTTTTTTTCAAAAAATTTCAAATATGAACATAAAAGAAAAATCGGCCTATAACTGTAAACAATGTTTGTGCTTCCTTTTTTAAAATGGAAGAATACCTTCCAAAGTTTAGGAAAAACCCATTTGATTAGCATACATTCAAAATATAAGAAAGAAGTGTAAAATATTTGCACAACCTTATACAGTAAAATTAGGCATTTTGTTTGGGCCTTTAGAAGTTTTTTATTACTCCATAGAACCGTATTAGGACTAATTACCAAATTTAGAGTTGAGGAAAGACAGAATTTATTTGAAAGGTTTCATTAGAGGTGATGTGAAGATTTTTTGGAAACAAAAAACAGAAGCAAATTTTGTTGCAAATCATTTAGCTAAATCTTCAGGGTCAGTAATGTTGTTATTAATTTTGAGAGTGATAGTCTACCTGTAATTGTTTCTCACTGTTTTGACATACCTTCTAGATCTTTTTTGGTGCCTTATTAACCTTGTCGTTTATTGTGATAAAAGGATTTTTTAATCTAATTTTAACTAAAATTTAACTTGTTTCCTGTAATATGAGTACCGCAAATAAAATTAACAAACATTTTTAAATCTCTAACACTGTGAGTGCTATGGACGTAATTTTACATACCCAGATTTTTTTTATGAGTGCGATGGACATGGTTCAAACAAATAATATAGATGCTGGACGTATCTTTACATCCGCCATCCTCCTCGTAAACTACTGTGGGACATCTTAGTTCTCTCATCATCCACTAGATTGCATTGACAGTCCAACAGTAACATGATATAATTGATTCATACATTTCAACTTTTGTGCTGTTTGTTTCACGTGCCAATAGGTGGTATCGCATGAGTGTTCTGCCATCACATACGCTTTTACACAGTACATAGTAGAATTACACATTATGTCATTCTGTAGATACGTAAAGCATTATTTCTTAGACGTGTGAAACAATGTTGGATGACGTGAGTGATACAGACAGTGAAAATTATTATAGTGAAAATAATCCGTAAATTATTTTGTCTGGAAGTGACAGTGATTCAGATATTTTATTTATTTTTATGTAGTACGTATTTTGTGTTTGAAACAAAGGTAATAACAATAAGAAATTAAATATTATGTGATTTCTTGATGACTGTGCACTAGCTTTTCAGAGGTTGTTTGACTATCTCCACTCATAAAGGTAGTTACCAAATGTCACAAATATTTTTAGGCAATACGTTATTATGTAAATGAAATGGTATATCTACACTGCTCCCTAGAATAAAACTTACATTTCAATAGTAGCTATTCAACAGTAAATATTGTGTTAGATCTTTATTATTGGTGCACCAACTTTTCAGAGGATATTGATTCTATTCACTCGTAAAATAATTGTCTAAAGAATGTAAAGGCTACCTCACCTCCCCCTCCTTCCTTTTGCAGTCACCAAACCCAAACTCCTGGCAACACCTCTGTTTCAGAAAGTTCAAGTGCTAAAGGTATTTTCACTGTTTCTTTTTAGAAACTGAAGGAGAAAGTGATAAAATAGCGACGTTGACAGTGATAGCAATATTAAAGATGATCACAGAAGCAGAGGTACTGTACCATAAAGACGATAAACAAATCAAACACATTCAGATGATGGATGGACTGAAGTTAAGGGTGTGCCGAACACTGATGTACACTTCAGATTTTCTGGTGTAAAACCTGAAACTGAACTGGATGAACACAGTGCACCTTCAGACTTTTTTGATAACTTTGTTAGCAGGGATATCTAAATTCACATCAAAGAGCAAACAAATCTGTACGCTAAGCAAAAAAAAAATGAAGAAAAGAAGCTGAAGCAGATATCGCTTAAGAGTAGATTATCAAAATGGAAAGCTGTGTCAGTTGGAGGATTAAAGAAATTTCTTGTTAACATCATCCACGTGAGCATTTCTGAAAGACCTGATCTGAAACAACACTGGAATGCTCCACATGTGGTGTCCTGCAACTTTTGTCCAAATTTGATGTCAAGATATAGGTTTCTGTCATTGATAGGAAACTTCCACTTGAATGACAACAAGAAAATGAAAACTAAAGGGGAACCTGGGTTTGATCCTTTGCACAAAGTGCGGCCACTTCTTGAAGTTTGTGTGAGAAGTGTAAATTTTCGTATCAGGTTGCTGAGGGCATTACAACTGATAAGGAATGTGTTCCTACAGAGGCAAACTCTACTTCAAGCAGTACATGCCTCAAAAACCCAGTTGCTATGGCATAAAAGTGTACATGCTCTCAGATTCAAAAACCGGATACATGTGGAATATTTAAAATTTTTGTGGCCAAGACAATGTAGTAACAGAAGTTGTCATTCGACTGTAAGCTATTTTAGTTGGTTGCGGTCACATCTTGTTCACTGACAGATACTATACCAGTCTTCATTTAGCTCTTCAGCAACGACAAGTACAGACAGCGGAATCCGAACCTTCAAAAAGGAGAGCATATTTTTCGCAGGAAAGGAAACATACAAGTACAATATTGGAAGGATAAGAGAGATGTGTACATTCTAAGTACCAGACATGAAGCAAAAATGGTAACAGTTGTAGACAAGCGACGAAGAAGAAAAACAAAGCCAGCTGCTGTAATCAACTACAATTCCAGATAATTTGGTGTTGATCTTAAAGATCAGCTAATGTATTAACGGAGCTTTCAGTCGCAGATTAGTAAAATGGTGGAGGAAGTAAGCTTTTCACTAGATCCTGATTTGCTTGTTGAATGCCTGCACACTGTACAACGTACAGTACAATGCTGTCCAGCCGAAGAAAGTGCCAATGACAAAATTCATGACGAAAATTGCAAATGATATGGCTGCTTGTGAAGAAGATGATCAAGATAGGAATCCAACTCATAGTACCAGCCTTACACGACTCTCAGGAAAACGTTTCTTGGAAAAAATTCCCGTGCCTGAATGAAAAACCAAAAAACAGAAAAAATGCAGAGTTTGTGCAGAAAGAGGGAAATCAAGACTTGGCAAAGCTACTCGAAAGGATACATCCAGGCAGTGCAGTGTTTGCAAAATTGTCATGTGCATCGAACCATAATTTGCCGCCTACCATACGAAAAAAACTATACTAGAACTTTGTAATTTCAAAATTGTTCTATGCATCTGACAATGTAAAATAAAACATTCTGTGACATTGTAGAACATAAAAGTTGCTGAACTGATATCATATTGTCGGTTTAGTGGAGAAAGTTGGTAAGTCCATATTTCATAAACTAGACTTACCAACTTTTTCCACTAAGCCAACAATATGGCAATTGTTGATCACAAATTGTTTATTTTTTCAGGTGTAAAAAGTTTTACATATTTTTAAAAGGTTACATATTTTATTGTGAAGCACAGTTTTTGCAGTTTACATAATACGAAGGTTAATAAATTTTACACCCATTTTCATCTATAAAGAAAAGTGCTGAAAATGTTAAATGGACAAAATATGTACATGGATCTAACACTTTATGCTGTAATTGAAAAATAATTAAAAAAATAAATAAATAAATATTTATTTATTTTGTAATGCTTTTTTGAAATATTTGTAAAGGGAATGCTTTGAATTTTTATAATATTTATAGATGTTTTAATTGACCTAATTGATGATTTATAAAGAAAATGTTTATATGATACTTTCATCTGGGAGAAATTTCATTTTATACTTGGTGCTCAAAACATGACATATTCAAATTTGTTTTTAAATATTTTTTAATTTTTAAAAAACAAATGATATTATACACCATTGTAATGAGGATATTGTGAACCATAATACAACGTAAATGATTTTAAAATTAATTTAAATTCTTATTTCATAAAAATTACTCAAAAACTATAAAGTTGACCACTTTTTCTGAAAGAAATTCCATTTTAAAGCTCAGCACGCAACATGTTAAATAGCTTATGGTAGTGCTACTTTTATTTTAAATTATGTAATTATATCTTCTAAACCAACATAAAAATTATTTAAGGAATATTAAGTAGTAGGAACATATACATTGATAGTTACACTAACAATGTTCATAAGATAGTTAATTTTAACTTCAATATAGTTAAATTTATACACCTGGTCCAACTCATTGACTGGCTAGTGTATTATAGAGGGTGGAAAGTAAATCGCAGAAAAACTTGCGGGTACAGGTACCCGGACCTTAATAAAAAAACGAGTATGGGAACCACACCTCTATTGTCAATACTATCAGCGTAATACCACCACTAAATCTGTGTTAATGAAAATGTTAAGTGACAATAGTTCAACAACAACTACAAATGGAACGCTGATCTTCCGAATTCAATTTGGATGAATGAAAACGTGTATGCAAGGAATAAATTGTGAACACCATCTTATCCCATGAGTTGGAAACATGGGGGTCACCTCTGTTATTATGCATGTATTATTGTACACGTACGGCTGTAGCTGCCCATCCTAGTGAATAAAGAATCGGAACAACATAAGGAACAAGAAAGGTGCATTTGTCCGAACACGCTTAGACAATTCATTTCTGAGATACAGGCACTCAGAAGTAGGAGGATTGTGGCAATGCCGACAGGCAGGCAACCCGTGTAGCACGTACATAGTGACATGTTTCCGAGGAACACTAACAATGTACAACTATATTACCGAGAGGTATGCAACACACATGACAACAAGTAATGGGGAGGGGAGTACTTGTAAGCTGGGGCACAGGCAGGTCGTCTTTAGTGGTGCATTTAATGCAGTAAAACAAAACATGTTTTACTGTCTAACACATTGCTAGTAACACAGGAGCTACAATGCAAACATATATTTTAATTTGAATTTTCCCGAAAACAAACAAAACTGCTTATAAGAACACGTATTTCTTAAACCTACAGAAAATTAATTCACAGGCCTGTACTAGAAAAATTAAAAGAAACTCACCTTTTCACTTTCCACCAGCTCCTCTCATTCCACTTTACTGCAACTTTATCTTGATTTTTTAGTTCTCAACAGGATCATTGCTGTGCCACAAAGGATTGATATTTTTAAGTTTTCCATTCACACTCCAATTATTTTAACTAAAGAAATGACTTCAAAATACATAGTAAAAATTATATTTACAAAATTTTTCAGCTTTCAGTATCCTGTCTTGAGTCTGAGCACTTCCACTCAAAACACTTCACTTCTTGGACTAGTTATTACGGTTACACATAAACCAATTTGGATATAACACATTTTATAAGGCTATATGCGATAAGAATCACCATAACAGACCAAACTTCTACATAGTCCAATATTTGGTATCTAATTTATGAGAAAACTGCATTGCATCACCTACTACTTTTTCAACAAATATATTTTTGCAGATATTAAATTAACTTCCTTTTCCTTCTCTTCAATCAGCTTCATATTCTTTATCTCCAGTTCTTTTACTTCTAGAGAAGTTTTATTCTTTATCTCCAGTTCTTTTACTTCTACAGTAGTTTAACACAGTTGAAAAACACCAATATGCGTCTGTCTTTGTTATGCTATCCTTAACCAAGCTTCTTCTAAGACTATCACCTTCATCATAGGTGTGAACTTCCAAGAAGCTTGGTTGGCAGGGTGCCATATGTTCCAAACATCCATGCTGGACGCCATATTGTGGACTTGTGTACGACTGCACAGTTTCAAGACTCCCGCCAGTGCCTCCCCTTCTTCCCCACCCCTTTTGCGCTCTGCGCTGCGTGCACAAATTCCCCTCCCCTCCTCCGCTGTTTCCTTTTGTGCCGGCCCGTGGTGATTATAGCTTGGGCAGAGCCACACCTGCTTCTTTGGTACAGCGGAACGTGGTAAGAATATTTCATTAACTTTTTCGTTCCACTCCCGTCACGCCCGATTCTACCTCTTGCTCAGTGACTGTAATGGATGTTGTGTAATATTGTATTTTCAAAGGTTCAATAGTATAGAGTTGTTTTCAGTAACTAGAGTTTCTTTCTGACCCGTGGGTCTATTAGCTGGAAATCCCGCCATCCCCTAGCCCATTGATACTCCCCGCGTGTTTCAATTAGGGCCGTTCGATATCAGAAATTTCAATATCAATATTAAATTCAACTGCATACTTGGAATTTTTAGTATATCGAGTATATCGTAAGATTTCAGTATATCGATAATACGGAACTTTTCAGTACCTAACGATAATTCCAAAACTGTTCGGTATATCGATAACATAGTATGTTTCCGTATATCAAAAACTTTAAATTTTTGGTATATAGATATGCTGATTACATCGATTTTTATATCAACCATTCAATTCAGGTTTTTTATTTATTTTTATTTTTCTATGTCGATTTTTTATGGTATTTATCAATATCCTTACTTTTTATTTAAAATATATGTGCCATTAACTCGACATAGTTTTGTTAAATATTTGTAATAAATATCAATAGTACCAAACTTTTAGGTTTTGATACACACACTAATTTTAGAATCACATTTATGAACACAAGCAATTAACAGTTCGAATTTTAACGAATTGAGTAAGTAAGACCACAATGTGTTCCAGACGACGAATATACACATTTTCATTAACATTCCCAATGCAGTGACGGCACAGGTGGCATACAGATATATTAATAAATGCAAGTGTAAGAGTTATTTTTCCCTTTATTGATTGTTGATGACTTTTGTAAAAAAAAAAAACACCATTTGAAACTGAACAAATTTGCTTGTTTATTAATGCAGAATACAGATTTTGAAATCCCATTTATACTTAAACCAAGTCATTAGTTTGATAAATGGCTCGGTAATGTATTCCGGGATAGATTTCCCATGATTTGAACTCTTTGCTGCAAGTTTATCACTGACACAATATTTGAAGGGCATCAGGTTAAACCGATTGAGGCCAAACATGGAGAAAACAGAGACCTGAAATTTTGACTGTACTCTGTCAAGTATTCAATACTCCGTGCCCCACTCCCAATTTCATCTGTAACTGCACGATTCAGTATTTAAGGGGTCTCCCTCCACACACTTCAAATGTGTTGCAGAGAGTTACGACTATTCTTTTTTTGACGAAACTACTTAACACACACTATATCTGAATATCTACAAAAATAAGACACATTTAGAACTATTTCGCTATAGTTTCAAAAATTTGACACATTATTTATAACATAATTTTTTGTAACCCCACAAAATGACCAACAATTGGTTTCTCAGACTGCTGTATCAGTAAAAATAACAACCGTATTCGAAAAACACAACTATAAAAACAAGCTTTAGACTTCGAACTTTGCTAGTCACAAATATAGTAATGTAGCACTGATCGCCATCTGAGTGTCTGGCACGGTGATGCGATAATGCATTACATACATGTCACTAAATGACAACCTTTTCACTATGCTTCACACATACAAACGCAGCATATCTAGGGAGGCCCCTTAATGAGCTCAGTGCCTTAACGACATTCCGCCTAGTGAAGGATATGTTTGTGTGTGAGGCGAAAATCGATGAGGCGCTACAAGCGATGTCGGCCGGCACATGCATTGTGATATATTCTCAATGGCCGAAATCAAAAACGCACACGCAGTGTTCCCGCCGTAACACTTTTACTGTGGGACTTTAAGCGGTGGTGGCAACATTTCATTCAACACGTCACTGTAGCAAAGTTCAATGTACTTGTAATTCTCAAGTTTGAAAAAATCAGTTATATGTGTCTTGAGAAGCAACCATGTGAATAAGCCAATTTTAGCCAAGTTTGAGGCCTTTAAATCAATGGTTCCAATATGCATGATGAGTTGAAAGTCACATTCACAAGTAGTCTGAAGTGTGTTTTCTTTTCGTGGATGATCATTGTGGACGCTCGTTTACTGGTCTCGGAAAACAAATTGAAACTGCAACACGCTGCTTGCAGTTTTAGTTCCATCCAGCAGGCTACCACCTTAAGGGCGCCGCCTACCCGCGTGTGAGAGGCTCAAAAGTGACTGAGCAGTAAGGTCGACCTTGAAGCGCACATCAAATGCAGCGTCGCCTCAGCAAGCAAACCGTTGGAACTAGCGTGCAAGGTTACCGCTGAACGGTTTTTACTGAGGAACATTAAGCGGTGACCATATAATTTTATTGGTGGAAAGTCTGCAACTAAGTTCAGTGCAGGTTGCAATCTAAGTTTCACGTAAATTAGGTTAGTACATTTTGAAGTACGGCAGTCTGAAAAGGCCATTTTTAGCCATGTGGGGAGGCTTAGAAACTGTGTTTTTAATGAGTGTGGCGTCTTAATAAGGAGGTTCCGACCTTGTCTGAAGTTTGTTTTCTTTTCATACGTTGGCACAATAGACGCATGTGGAATAATTTTGTAGAAAATACCTGTTTACAAACACGCTGCAACGGATTTGAAGCTTGGGGTAGGCGGCCGCCTTAAGGGTCCTAATTAAATAGGCTGCATTTGTATCTGTGAGGCAGGAGTGGTAGTGTTGCTGTTGACCAACGTATGTAACAATCATCGCCTCTCCGCGCAAGACAATCTGATGGCGTGCAGTGCTTTACTATTATCCTTTCTCCTATGGCACTTTAAGATGTGACATTATTTTATTTGTGGCCAGCATAGTTCAAAGTCTAATGCTTGTTTCTATAGTTGAGTTTTTCGAACCCGGTTGTTATTTTTACAGATATAGACGTCTGAAAAATCAATTTTTGGCCAATTAGAAAGATTATAAAATTATGTCTTAAATAAACGTGCCGAATTTTTGAAACTATAGCGACCTAGTTTGAAGTGCCACTTCTTTTCGTAGATATACAAATACAATGCACGTTAAGTAGTTTCGTCAAAAAAAGGAATAGTCGCAACTCCCTGTAACGCATTTCAAACCCAGGAAGGGAGGACCCTTAATTAAATAAAGGGCCGCGGTGGCCGAGTAGAAAGACCATTTGCCTCCCACCAAGACGATCCGAGTTAGATTCCTGGCGGGGTCAACTCCCGGATTAGCGCATTGTAGGACCACATACCGTACGTACATCATGATTTTAGTTGACAATCCGTTACGTAATTTCACGTTAAAATTAACGACAAATATTATGGTTATATCTGACATATTATTGTTATATTTACATTATTTGCATCTGGCTATGGCATCACTTTCTTTTATATCAATATATTCAAAGGCTTAACTTCCTAACTTTCTTTTAGTTTTTTTTTTTTTGGCTCAATATTATTCTTTACGCAGATAATTAAACTCTAGTATACTAGTGTGTGCGTCTGTGTGTGTGCATGTGTACGCGTGCGTGCATGTGCGCATGCATGTGCGTGTATATAAATATATATATGCGTGTGCATGCGCATGTATGTGTATATATATTTATATATATACACACAGCACAGTAATAGAAAAGGCATAGTATAATGGCCTGGCTCAGATGTAGCGAGAATTTTCGAGAATCAGAGAAAACAAAATGACCGTTCCCACAGTCTGTCGCTGTACTGTACGAATTGTTGACTATGGAAGGTGGCTGATCTATTATCAGTGTAAACTATAGGCGCTTATGAAAATTCAGTCGCTTTAGTAGAGTAGGTTATCTCAGTCACGTGAACACGTTTTCTCAAATTACCAGAATTTGATAACCCATGCGGTACTATTTAAGGTATATTTCATAAGCGCCTTATGGGTGACACATTGCCACTATCCATGCATGCTGAGTAGTGATGTAATACAACTTTGTTATTATTCATGGAGAATAACTGCAAAACTGAAAATGGATAAACATATCTGCATAACTTCAAATGTAACTACACGAGATGTGTTAATTGTAATCATGAATAGATTTTGGTCGGCACGTAACATCAATGTCTTTAGCGCTTGTGAGGGGTAAAAAGGGACGTAGCAGTGCCGGAATGTCGGGTGGGGGGAACGGGATATCACCGATAAATCCTGCTGACCAGCGACATTGTCCGACATGATGCCCACATACGAAATTCCGGGGGCCAACCCTGCCGGAGATCGAAACCGGATTGCCTTTGTGGGAGGCGAGTAATCTATCCACTGCGCCAACCACGGCTCCCAACTGATATTGTATCATTACAAGAAATTGTATATAAATACGTACTGTACATCACTACTTCAGTTATGTTTGGCAGTTATTCACAAATGTGTTAGTAAACCTGGGTGAAATAATATACACTTGCCGTATGGCATACAGCTAAAATTTAATGTAGCCTCGGGTTTTTATACTTTAAATTTTAAATCTCAAACCAAATATCCTGTATTTTATAGCATTTGCATGTTTATCGCCAATGGGGTACAATTAATTAATATACAGTCATTAATGGAATTGAAATTTCGGAGAAATCTGTAAATTGATGCATATTAATACGTGAAATAAATTCAAAGAAAATAAAACATATACCTGACTGAAGTTGTGCGAGATTAAATTTACCTGGGGTAAACACAGTGACAGTGATGTTATTAATTATTTCCATTATACCTATATTCTCTTTAATATCTCATATCATCAGCAATATAAGAAAAAATGTAATTAATGACTGTTAAATGTATTGAAAATTAATGAATCATAAATAATATTGTTCTCCTACAATAACGATACCATCCAATCCTAATTTCAGTGGTATAATGGTTTCGATCATAATGTTCTTTTCGATAATAATTTTAATTTAAACAACATAGGTCCAAAAACAATATCAATGAAATTGTCAGTTTTTATGAAACTGTTAATGTGAGTAGTATTTGTCTGTTTCTATGTAAGCGTTTTTAATAAATTGAAAATATCAGTATACCGGTGGTTCTGATAATATCGCAATACTGATCTATATAATAATTAGAAAATTATATATTGGTTACCATTTCCGGTTTCGATATTTGTAGTTATCAATATATTTCGGTGACTTTGATAACATTGTTACATTATAAATATATTGTTAGTATTCAGTACATTTAAATACTGAAATAGTTTTTAGTTAATTATAGAGACTGACATCATACCGAAGTAGTTTTCGGTATATTATCAATATCATACCGAAATTGTTTTCGGTATATTATTAATATTGATAATATTGAAACACCGATATATCAATATTTAAAAAATTTTATACCCATTAGATTTTCTAATTTAGGTATAAATGATTGTATGTATATATATATATATATATATATATATATATATATATATATATATATATATATATATATATATATATATATATATATATATATATATATATATATATATATATATATATATATATATATATCAAAATATTGAACAACCCTAGTTTCAATATGTTATGGTTTAGCGTGAAGTTGGGGTCGTGAGCTCCCTAGCGTCACAGCGGCAAGTGTGAGTTACCTGATTTTAGGCTTACAAACATGTTTTGTAATTTGTAGGACTCACCAACTGCATTTTCTTATATTTCGTCCATTTCACCACAGCCTTGGATGAATACTGCATAAGATCCAACTGAGGTACAAGAAACTGATCCAACTGATGTAGAAGCCAATCCAACCGATGTAGAAGCCACTCCAACAGATGTGTTGGCAGATGAAAATGAATACCTTAGTGGTGGTGTTAATGTCTGAATTTTGATTCACAAAGTCTGGTCCTTCCCTTTGCTAAGTGAAACCAGTGCATTCCTCCCCATAGTATCAATAGCAACATTTTTGTTATATACACTGCAATTGACTTTATTTAAATCATTGGGTTCAGGCCTCAACCAAATGAACTCTTGCTCCCAAGTGAAATTATATTTTATCTTGCCATGTTGCGTACACATCATGATTATAACAATAGCCTACTTACCTACGAACAGAAAATATCATCATCAATCTAAGCATTATGTAGACAGTCACTTGGTAAACAAATTCCAATAATGAAAACGTAAGTGCGATAACAATACAAAATTAAGGTGTCTGTGCAGCATTTTTGTTCGGCATGCTATGCTACAACATTACCAATACTTGAGTGTTAGTTTCTCGTACCAAGCAGCGAAAATACAAGTACCCCATACAAATATGTTGTGCGTTTCATACAATCACCCAAACCTGTGTTAAAATCTGTGCAACTGTAAGAGAATTCTCGCGGATACTGCAACTCTGGTAATAACTTTACGTCTTCGAGCTCGTACAAACAATTGGATAGCCAGTCTTCTAAGTTCCCATCCATATTCACAAATCCACGACATCAAATAACCCATTTTGTTGTCCTCATAAAATTTAATTTACAGTTCACTGATTGGTTTTAATGATATTAGGGCATATAAAGTTTTGGACAAATTTCCCGACTCCAATAAGCTGGGAGCCTTTGGACATCGTATGAAATTCCTGTACACAACAACTACTTTCCCATATATTCCCGCACATTCCCATTCCCTTGGTTGCTAACATGGCACTGCATGAGCGTGTAGAAGGGCAGCATTTTTACTGGAATTCACCGCTGTATTTCTCTAAGTGTAGTTGAGTCTCAGTCATCATTTTTTTTATAAGCTCTTCCGATGTTTATGAAGAACATTCTATAAAATTTTCACTTGTTTTTATTCAGTCCCTTTTTAGATATTGACCTGAGAAAATTGACATTAAAGTGCTTTTAGCTATTTTTAGAAAGCTCTAGAAAAAAAATTACTGCATTCTCATGACTGAAACTTATGCTGCAGGCAGTTATGTAAGTACTCAACACAGAAATAACATATTATTAGTGAGTCTATCTTCCTTCATAGGAATTCATGGTCTTAAAAAGTAACGTTTCATATAATGTTTATGAGTATTTACAGAAAGACTTTGACTGAATCTCTTGCATGATAGAATAATTTAAAAAATGTATTTCTGAAGTTAATTTCATGCTGAACACACTGGTTTTTGAATTATTCTGATAGCTTTTCAAATAGCTTGGCAATTCAACTTTACGCAAACCATGATTTTCTTACAAATTTGCTCAAACGCCATTTAAAAATGGCTTGCCACAAAAAAACTATGCCTCATAATATTTTTCCAAATGCTGTTTGTAACTGTCTACCTATAGGGAACTCACTATAAATAAATCACGAAATTTAAAAATGTTGAGCAACATTGCCTGGGTGATTTGAAATGGATTGACCCCATACTAATGAGGGATTTTGTATGCCACAATGAACGAAATCAATGTTTTCACAAAAAAATTATTTTTATTATTATTATTATTGTTTGTCCCTGAAAGTTTCTACAGCATCAATATTGTAACAAATATTTTTGAGATTCTATAACTGATACACAAATGGTATTAAGGGGGTTATTTTTCCGCATAAGTATACCTTAAATGTTATAAAACGTAGCATTCTTCACTTAACTACAAATTTTAAGTTGTCTTATGTTAGTTATCGCTTCACAAATACATTATTACAAAATTGAACGAGTCAATTTTGTGCCGACTCAATGAGAGGAAATTTGTAATTTTAAAATGTAACATTTAAGTATTTAGTCCTATTTATGAGTTGAAATGTACATAATCAAATTTAAAATGTATGTGTTGGATAGACAATAAAATTAATTATTTTATTTCAGACTTGAAAGTTCTATTTGTGATACATGGAAAAGTCCATACAACTACCTAACATCACCAGATTGTTATTATTATTATTATAAATTAAAATCTTTTTGCATGAATGTGAGAACTTTTGGAACATGTGCACGGCAACAACAAATATGACAGCTTGCACGAGACTTCTTAAATCTGTATTCCATGACGAGGATATAAGTGTGCACAATCAACCCTGGCCGGTATTGAACTCGATTCTGCCAATCACATCCCCTTCCCAGTCCTTGCATAACTTTTATTGGCAGACCATGAGCAGTGTCTTCATTCATTCTTGCACCACTCTGTCATTATCTTCTCCCAGAGGTAGGCGAATGTAGATGTAAAGAGACGTAAAGGAAAATATGATCCTCTACCAATATTAGTCATGACCTCTGAAAATGCCATTCTAGGACTCAAAAATTGTTGTTTAGAGCCACTGCGACAACTCTCTAGTGTTAGTACCAAGTAGACAACAGCTAATTATTTTTATAAGTACACAGACTACATTTAGTTTTAAAGTAAAATAAAAAGTAACAGTAAAATTTTACAAGGTAACACAAAAAAGACTGAACAAAATTCATAAGCAAAGAAAATGGTCAATCAACCTGAGCAGGCAGATTCTATATATTTTTTTATTTTTTCTATGATACTTCTGGCTGATACTTTTTTTTTCTCTCTGTGCTAGAAGCTGGCACCATGCCACCCTTCTACAACACAAAAGTTCTCTACCCCTTCTCGTCTGGATCGCGACAGCTAATGTGTGTGCGCGCGCATGTGTGTGAGAGAGAGCTAAATAAACTTTGTAGATAAGCTGAAGATATAGCGAGTAGAAGTAGTCAAGGTCAACCGGTACAGTCTCAACACAACAGCAGTACAAACCAACACCGACTAGAGTACAGGCCGGCTCACACTGCTGTGACGTCATCACTAGTAGGCTATCCTCCCTCCGCAGGCACGCTTACAGACCGGAGTCTGGTAGCGTGTATCTTCCCATCATTGTGTTTATTACATACAGTTCCTCTTGTGAATCTGCAGGTATATTAGTACAATGGCTGACACGTGTTATTTAACAACAAAATTAAATTTATTTGTTAGTATAATCAGTACTTCAAACAGTTATTCTTTCATTTATTCGAATTCTAAGGACTTTAAGAACCACGATGTTACAAAGGGAAACGGTGAATCATCAGTAACTGTAGTGGAAACAATAGAAAGAAAAATTTAATTTTATGAAACCTGAATTGAATGAAAATAAATCTGGTGATAGCGTATGTTGAAATACATATAACAAATAATTCCTATTAAAAACGTATACAAAGAAAACGATACACCATCATGTATTTAGTTACTAACAGTATTTAACAGAATTTTTGACCTTATTATCATTTACCTTCTACTTTCAGTATCATAACTAACCAGTTAAGGGCGCGGTATACCACAATTTTTTTCAACATTTTTATACTTTTCATTAGTACCAGATATTTTTTTTCTTATTTTAGACACAAAAAGTGACTAAATTTGGCTCTTATGAAATTTTTTTATCACTTATAGTTTTCGCGTAATGTCTTATTTAAGTCATATTTTGTATGTTTCCGTTTTAACGACTACACTAAAACCAACTGATATACCAAAGTCAAAAAAATCTCAGTGGATAAAGACATTGCAGGCTACAATCTCATGCTCATAAAAATAAAGATTAAAAATATTTGTATTTTAAAAAAATTCCAAAACTGAAAATAAAAATTTTAAAAATTCAATAATTGTTTTTAAAATACAAATTATTTTTATTCTTTATTTCTAAGAGCATGACATTGTAGCCTGTAATGTCTTAATCCACTGTGATTTTTTTGAGTGTGGTATATCAGTTGGTTTTTGTGTGGTCGTTAAAATGGAAACATGCAAAATCTGACTTTAACAAGCCATTACGCGAAAACTATGAGAGATAAAAAAATTTCATAAAAGCCAAATTTAGTCACATTTTGTGTCTAAAATAAGAAAAAAATATCTGGTACAAATCAAATATTAAAAAATGGTGATGGAAATTGCGGTAGACCGCACCCTTAATTAACTGCAATGATTACACAACCAATATTAGTGTTACCTTCCAAAATTTTACTGTGTTATTTAATATGCTCTAACAAACAAAAATTTAATGCATTTAATGAAGCAATTTAATTGTCAACACACCGGTACAAAAATAGGTTTAAATAGGAATGTAAGAGACATAGCCAACATGTAAAGTAACCAGAAAGTTTGGGACATAAAATGCTATGTCTACATGCAATTGTTTTAAAATAGACTCTAAACATTTTAAACTTAAAATTTTTTTATTAAATCAAAATACTAACACACAAAATGATGTAATAGAAAATTTATTACTCCCACAAAATTTTAATCCACAGACCTACAAAGGCTAGTATTTTTAATTTATTATGAGTTGGTCATTATATCATAAAGATTCATTTTCAAAATATTTTATCAGGGCTCCCTAATACAGTGATTAAATATGTGCTATAAATATTTTAATTTTATAGTTATAGAAATTTTATAACAGGACAGCCTGAAAAAAAGTTAAAACAAAACTACATGTAACTGTCCTGTGCTGAAAAGTGTTTTCACTGCTTTTTTTAATTATTTTATTTGGCGGTAACCAGCTTCCAAATTGATTTACAGCAAAAAATATAACTTGTTTTACACTTAATATTTTGCTGAGTAGGTTATTAGCATTAACGAAGAAATTAATTTCAAGGAATTTATAAGCTTTGAAGATGACAGGATGCAAATAATAAAATATGATTTACGTGGTACATACGTTCAATAATTTCCTTACAACAGCCAACTTGAAAATATGTATTTGATTGGATAGGTTGGGATAAGCTAGTATGTAACATGTTTACTGAAAGTCAGTTCAGCGTTATTACTGATTGCGTTATTCTTGATTAACTGTAGCATTTAAACGAGCATCTTGATGAACTCTATACATGGGCAGTCCTAATCATAATTTAAATGACAGTAAAATAAATTGCTGGTACAGCAATAAATGCAGTTATTATTTTCGTAGTGAATTTCAGCACATTTTCACATAAACCATCGAGTACTAACCGACAAGTAAAACAATGTCGGTACCGCAAGCGCTGTCTGCGGTTATGAAAAACTATATTAAGGAAGAATTTCCAGCTGTTTCAAAAGCTTACAGTTCTTAACATATAGTTTTCATGAATTCATAATAATTTCAAATAAAACGGTAGAAATATAATATATTAAAAAAAAATACTTTTGTCTGAGTTTTTTACAGCCAGGAAAATGTGGGTACAATATTATTAACATAATATTTTACTGAACCTCTTTTCTTTCTTGTGAGTTCTACAAGCTTAAGAAAAAATTCTTGCAAAATTTACGCAAGTTTACTCCAAAATAAATTGCAGTATTTATTTTTACCCAAATAGACTAGTCACAAAAATCACTACTTCATGAAGCATAGCTAGTTTGTAAAATAACTGTGCGTGTAAAATGATGTTATACAACCGATTTGAATATTATATCTTGATTAAATATAGCATAATGAAAGGGTTATATCTTGCCCAGATCTGACCAGTCACAAACATATATGTACACATAAAATTTGAGTGTAATTTTATGCATAGTTACATTAAGCAGCTGGCACACCATTGCTGCTATGCGCCATGTGATATCAGTCCGTATTTTGTAGTCGTGTTTAAATGATGTAATTTTGTCAAACAGTGCTCTAAAACCTGTTTATTTGGGTAAACATCATATTTGGGTTTCTTCTTTTTAAGGTTGTTGGAGTAAGTTGTGAAGAGTCAACAGATTTGTTTATGTTTAGACTCAACATATTTTGTCCTGATTCCGAACTCGACATAAGCGGATGCTGTATTTTCACATGCTTGAGTAGGCTAAATGTAAATTTTGACGTACCTCGTGATAAACTGTGTCTACAATAATTACAATAAGCAAATTTTCTATCTGTATAATGAACTGAAAAGTGCTACCAAATAGAAGAGATTGCTGAAACTGAACACCAAAAATAGATAATTTGGTTGCCCATCTACTGCTACCAATGACAGTATTTTCTGTTTCTGGCGCAACTAATTTTCCAGTGGTAATTTTGTTCCAAAATCCGTATTTAACTACGTATATTTCCATGTTCTAAGCAATATGTTAGTACAATTTATTAATGTTATCCGGTTCATTGATTACTCTCTATTAGGTCTTACTTAAGTTTTAGAATAAACAAAACAAATTATAAACAAACATGTTCACTGGCATCCGACTGCCATGCACTGTGATGTCTTGCATAAGAAATACATATTTTTTGTCTGTGGTCTACAAATAAATCTGCCTGTCCATCACCCAAAAAAGAAAGTTTTATTAGCACACACACACACACACACACACACACATATATATATATATATATATATATATATATATATATATATATAAGTATTTTTGATCACATAACACGTCTATGTTGTGGCTACTGCTGCGAATGCTTTTTCTGTACATACATTTTCCGTTTCGGTTTGTCCGCGCAAAAATTACGTTATCTATTTCTGTCCGCTCCCTTGTCAGTGATGTTTACATTGTAAATAGACTTTCAGATTAGCTATGTCGTCAACAGTGGAATTGTGTTGCATGAATTTCAAATGCGGATATAGTCTATGTCTGCATTATTAAACAAACCGCGGTGATGTTTACAATGTACGAACAAAATTTCACATTGTTTTTACAATACCGTATTAATATGTGATGTGAATTATCGAAAGATTGCTAAACGATTGACCAAATGTGATTTTTTCAAAAAGAAGTACAAAAAAACCAAGAGGACTTTATAGTAAGTTTTACTACGCGTTATGTTGACATTTTTGCCAGTACCAGAAGGTTTTAACACAATTGTTACTTATACACATAGCTTGATATTGCAGTTTAATTTTGTAATATACTGCAATTGTACATAGAGGCTATAAATATAATTTTTCAAGTTTTATATAAGTTACGCTATCGTATGTCGATAACGTGTACAAAATTTTAACGCAATAATTTTTTATATGTAGTGCGTTGTTATTTCCCTATGATACTACCTGAACACAGTTTTGTCGGTAGGAAATAGTATGTCGGCACGCTGAACAAATTGGGCCAATTAGAAGGTAGCGAGGTGCAATGATATATTTGTTTACTTCAGAAGTCAGGTTAGAGTGAACGGAGAATAATAACAATTTGTAACAATTTAGCGTGAACAACAGAGGGATTATGCTACTAAAGTCAGCTAGAAGCCTATATCGTTGTTTGTATTTTGCAAGGGTTACATTTTCCATTTGTTTCATACAGTAACTAATTGGCATTGGTACTTATTTAATTGTTACTGTTATTTGATGCTGTACGTAAACACAGTGGGTATATGTTAAC
Source organism: Medauroidea extradentata (assembly GCA_003012365.1). NCBI lineage: Eukaryota > Metazoa > Arthropoda > Insecta > Phasmatodea > Phasmatidae > Medauroidea > Medauroidea extradentata. The sequence continues at coordinate 72,551 of PNEQ01105977.1, forward strand.
TGTTTGATTAACACGTATTTATTCAATTGGTTTCGGAATTATGAATATCACAAATGTACGTATAGTAAAAATTAATCAACAAGTACGCAGACCTTCAGTTTTCCATTATACTTGCAAGGTTAATATAAATTTGACATAGCCTTTGCAGTGCCTATGCTGTTTAGCGATTTTATGAACATGAATATTAAGAACCGAAAACGTCTTACTGAATCGAAGCTGGAGCCAATTAATGTTAAAATATTCAGTAGGTCAGATACTCGAATGTTAGGACAGAGACGTTCCTTTATTTATTTATATATATATATATATATATATATATATATATATATATATATATATATATATATATATATATATATATATATAGACACACACACACATGTATGTGTATATTATAAACTTACTCCTGACTGGCTTGGAAATATTCACTTGTTATAGCCCAAGTCCATTTTCTTCTTTGCTCTTTGCCTTTCGTAAATTCTAAAACATGGAACTTAAAGGCCGTTGTTACAACTACCCCTAAAACACTGTTAACACGAAAAAGGGCATTGTATCCCACTAACACCACTAATTCTTACACTTACGTAAAACTCAGAGCACAAGATGCATCTAGACAAGCAAGGATACGTTTTACTACTTCCCTGCTACAAAGAGCAGAGCAGGTCAGAACCGCCTGTCGAAGGGATGACCCACCCTCGCCTTTCTCTAGGATGGCCTATTGTCCGTGACGTCACACCCTTCAGCCTCGCCAGTGCTCTGGCCTTCTAGTCTAGTCGGTGTTGATACAAACACTGTAACTGTAACCACATACATCTCACAAGATGTTTACTTTGAAAAATAGCTTAACGTCCGCATGTCACAGTGTGGGCAGCCAGCTGCTAGCCTGATAGTCATGCCCCTATCTTACAAAGTTCCAAAGAAACAAAAATAAGTTTGGTTTTATACACAAGTAAATATGATACTGTAATTAACAATTCTCTGGGTCATTGTACAAAAATATGTGAACCCATTTTAATGCTACTGATTTTTAAAATTTCATTTTATGCATGTAACCTTAATAATAAAACGTGTAATTTACAGCTTCATTCTTACATAAACGGTCATATTAAAAGGCAATACAATTCTATAATGTTCTACAAAGTTAAATAAGAGTAAAGACAGCCAAAAGTAAAGGACAAAAATATTAAAACAATGCACTTAAGACCATGAATTGCTACGTACTCGACAAGTGTCTAAATTAACGCACGAACACAAATTTACTTAGTTCGTCAGCTGCAGGTTGCAGCTCTACACATCACACCACAAACCCTCTTGCTCTCTACTGTTGTACCATCCATTTACTGTCTCCTCTAGATTTGTATCATTCATTCAAAACATTTCAAAAGTTTCCTACAAGAAATGTTTTTTCCAGGAACACTTTATTTGAATATGAGGCCAGGGGCAATGTAAATCTGAGACACTACCCCTCCCCAACTTTTTTTTAGTTGCAGTAATAATGTGCACATGTAAGCCTTCATACTTTCTTACATGTTTGCTGCGCAGTCATAGATCTGACCTCTATCAATGACATCTTTACACACACTGTACACTTAAAATACATTTCACAGAAACCATCAAGGTTAATCGCAACTTAATAAAAGCCCATTCATTTTAAATTATAACTCATTTAACTTATATTTTTTATTCAAAAGCAAGGCCCTCTAGAATGTAAGGCCCGGGGCAAATGCTCCTCTTTTTATGCTCCCCCCTCTCCGCACGACTAAGCCCTGGTTTTTTCTACTTCATGCCGGCCTTCGTAGCAAAATCGGTTAGGCACTAGTTTACGATTCGAGAGGTACTTGGTTCGAATCCCAGCTTGGGCATGGATTTTACGTTGTTCTTTCATCTCACTTCACCCTCATTGGCTCTTAAGACTGCATTGTTAAAAAACAGTAAAATCCTCTCACCTCGTTTTGTCGCAATGCAAAGAAACTGTTTTAAATTTTCTTTTTAATGTCCGGAACAATTAGTTTTGCAATCCTGAATTCACTGAATGTACCAGAACGAAATTAATTTCCGTTTAGGTGTCATGGTGACCAGTAGTTAGCATCCATTTCACAAGCACCACACTGAAATATTTATGACGTACGTGCATGCCTAGCTTGTGTGGCGAAGAGGGAGGAAAGATCAAGAACGCAGGTCAGCCTGCTGAGTTGCACCTCCACTCGCACGCCTCGCAAGCAACATTTAACCACATGGAACTTGCCAGATATTTTACAGTGGGATTATTAAAGGCTAGGTAGCGATGAACCACAGCATTACAAAGCTTAAAAATGTTCTAAAAAAATTAATGTCATAGATTTAAACTAAGCATGTAAAATGTACGTATGTTTTTTAACCAAAAATTATTTCATTAAAATTGATTTTGTTTTTTTTGAAACTCTGTCCGAGTTATACAAAGTCCGGGACATCGTGGTCCAGGTCATCGAGGGTTCACTATATTTCATGAAGTATCTAAATTAGCAACACTAATATCAATACCAACATTACAAAACTAAACTTATAATTTCATTTATAGTAATAAAATGCAAAAATTAACATTAATAAATAGTATAATATTTAGTAACTAACACTAAATGATTTTCTTTTGTTTAGTATATGTTAAAAATAAAATTAGTTTAAAACAATAATTTCATTACTTTGCTAAGCTTTAAAGAAAAAATTAACAATAGCTTAAAAATCCATATTTTTAAATGGAGCAGTTCACACTCGATAGTAACCATATTTTATTAAAATGACATTACAGTTGATATACAGCTTAAGTGACCTCATTATTATAACAATAAAGGCCATTTGCATTTAACATTCGCAAACTGCCCATACATATCGCGTAACCAAGGCATTTCTTACATGGCAATGGACAACATACCTCGCATCCCAAAAGTGGAAGCTTACGTGGCAAAGGAAAACAATACCTTGTATCTCAAATAAGGATTTAGGCAAATTTTCTTTGTGATTTTTATGAATGAAGCAGTGAAGTAGTAGTTTGGTGTGCCAAAATTTATGTTGTGCGTTCTTAAATATTGATTTGCCTGCTTTAAAGCTAACATGCTAATAATATATTTGGCTACAAAAATGTTTTCAATGGCATACATTTTCATTTGGCATTGTAATGTATGTATAATTCAGTTCGCTCCAACATAAATAGATGCTAGACTCCTACTAACTCGAACTAATTGGGACACAGGCCTGATTGAATTATCGGATTTTCTGATTATCAGATTTTTGGATTAACCGGAACTTTATTTTAATACTGTTGCAAGCCAAGAATTTTTTTGTTAACTGTTACATAGAATTTGCTGACAAGTCTGGATATGTGCGCACATGTCACAGAGTGATAGTGGATGGTGACTAATCGTACCTATGAGTGTTACTGACCCATAGGTGAGTTAAGTGCATGCAAACACTTTGTTTTGTAGTTCAGTTGACTGCTGGATTTGCTTTAATTCACTTGCAAGCTAATTGAGTGCCAAGAAATTTACATAATTTTTAATTGTGTTGTAATTGTTTCAAAAAGAGCAAACTGAAGCATACCACATGTATTTTGAAAGGTAAACAGGGTACCCCCAAACTTCTTTCACCCAATTTTGCTGAGTTTTCCCTGTTTTCCCCATCTCAGATAAAATTTTTCCCTCTCTGAATTGGGTACATCATAAACTATTAGGTAACTCTTACATATCTTGACAACCATTTTCAATAAATATACACAGCATGTTTAATACCCAACCCTTGAAATTTATTCACAAACGCAAGCCTAGATAACATAATAGCAAATTTGCTGTTAGTCAACTAAATACGAAAACAGTTTCTTAGATTGTAATTATTGCTCTAAACATAATGATATACTCATTTGTAACATATGTATGTACTCACTTGGATTAATATTCCATAACAGCATAGTTTTTCTTACTTTGCACTCAAAACTACACAAAATTTTAACTTTAAATCTGAAATAAATGTATGTACAAATATTAAAATGTAAAAATTGAATTTGTGTTTTCAAATATATTTTATGTTATAACAGAATTTTTAAGTAAGTAGACAGCAGAGAGTAGTACTAGCGAAATCATATCGCCATGCAGGTAAATCCTTAAAAAAATTGTACAAGGACTTCAAAAATAATACTTCAACCCAACCTACTTTGCGACAGCCCAATCGAAAGGCACTTTGGAAGCCACAAGAACCTAAATCCAACATTTCTGGATCCTCTTCACAGTACTTAGTTACAGCTCTTACTTTTTTTAGAAAACGACCAGTTCACATTTGGCCCATCCATAGATACTTGCACTATCTTAGACAACTCGGTCTTTGCAAGACCTTCTTTAAATCCTACCACAAGATCAGCAGCAGTAGAGTGGCCCAAAAATGAAGAGTTCAAGCATCTAGTAATAATCTTGTTTCTGTTTATATCTCATAAACTCACTACAATGTCCATCTGTTGCTGCTTTGCAATGGGATTTAACAATTCATCAAAACATACCCATAATCTGTGTAGCAAATCACATTTCTTCACAGAGTTTGTGATTAAAATATGGTGCCTAGCCAAAACAAATCAAATCAGCATTTCTGGTAGCACTCAACTGAGATTCTTTAGCAACTTGACTATCGGGAAACATTCTTGTAAAAAGGGTGTTAATAACTTTTTGACTATTAAAGCTATACCTTTTTCACGACAACATTCAATGCCTAAACATTTCCGTGTTTTTTACGTCAGTGTCTGAACGAAAACCTAGTTTACTAATCTGTATAACCTTACTTATACTAGGGGAAGAAGTTTCTGTCTCATTTGGAGATGTGGGATGTCTGCCTAGTTGTGTTCCACTGGTACGTGTAGTACTAACATACGTAGACTTAGGACTGTTGTACTTTTTCCCGCTAGGATACAGTCTGTCCCATGTAACTTTTCGAAACTTTGACATTTCCCTTCTGAGAAATTTACCTGGAATTTCTATTGTTTAAAGCTTTGAACGTATCTAGTTTCTTGGAAAAGCAAGATCTATATAATCCTGTTTACTGACACAATTCTCAGAAGTGAAATGTCAAAATACAGAATACTTACATGAGATAGACTATAGAAATTTAGTCAGATGCCACACATTCCGCAAGTAACTTCTTGTGATATTTTCCTTCTTCGTGGCTCTTTATGACTTGTCTTCACATTGTACTCAAAGAAAAAATTTTCTAGCACAATATGAAATGAGCACTGTTCTCATTTCCATCAACATGATGTAACCACAACTGCCAGTTTGAAAAAAGTTTACTGCCTAACCAACAAGCATTCATCATTATCATTATTAGACACAATATTAACACATACCAACACATCCTGCAAGGTTTTCGTTACAAGATTAATGAAATTGTGAAACTGACAAGGAAATGCAATTCAACATGAAACAGCCCAGAATCTATCACTATTATCGACGTTAGTGGCATTGATAGAGAGGAGTAGAGATTAGCGGAACAGCCACGTCAATAGCTGACCTACTTGCAACAACAAACATGATCACGACTGCATTGTGAAAACACATCTTACACTTTTCAATACATCCAAGCTTAAATTAAACTAAAAAAATGAAATTGCAGAAAGAGCTATTGTTTAGGCTGGGGAATGACATTAATGATGCTCGATGAAATGTAAATATTAATGCAAAGTAAAAAAACTAAAGTGCAAATTTCCCAGTATTTTCCCTGTCCCAGTTGAAAATGTCAATTTCCCCTAGTTTTCCCAATTTTCCCAGTCAGCGGGAACCCTGGTAAACAAGAAGTTTTGTAGCGTTTAGAAAACGTGAAAGTGCAACTAAATTGTGTTGGCAATTGGACGAAAAATTGTGCCAAACTTGAACAGGTCAGTGCTTCGTCATAAAAAATAACCCCTGACAGGTCGACAAATATCACAACTCGAAAAGGACAAGGAAGAATCCCCCCAAACCCCCTATCTTTTTGTGGTTTACACGGGAAGGGCAGAAAGGTAAGCCTGTAAGTGGACTAACTATCCAGAAAAAGATTACAACATCTCTTTTAAATTATTGATTGGTGACAGTTCTTTGCTCACTGCAAGTATCAACTTGTTGGAAAGCTGGGAAGAACTACGTGGGATTCGTCAGTTGTCAATCACAGGAGAGCAGTTATAAGCTCATACATTGCGACTAACGAATACATAAGCGAGTTCACAAATTAATATCAACAGGAAATTATATTTCCCAAGAAGTCTATAGTTCTGTTGAAACTGCCTTAAACTTCAAGGCACTACCAACAAAATGTCTAACTGCAGGAAACCACACAACACCTTTTATGGTCATAGGAAAATCTGAGAAACCTCAAGTATTTCAAAACATTAGCAAAAACACTCTTCCTGTTCATTAAACAATCAAAATAAGGCATCGATCTATGGGAAGTTTTTTAAAGATTTCTTTCACCAACTCCTACTGTGACACATTTTAATGAAGACCATGGTTTGCCAGTTCAAGCACTACTCCTAATTGACAGTGCTATAGCTCATCCAGAATTGAGTGAACTAATTTGTGGCAAAATCAGGACAGTTTTCCTCCCCCAAAAATTACTCTTAGTGCAACTGATGGATCAGGGAGTGTTGCAAAATGTGAAACTAGACTATAACCAAATTACTTATAAAACTAGCTTACAACACAAATTTCTCAGCACCCTCATATAAGACAGTGCCAATTGCTTTAAACAAAAAAAAATATAATATAAATTATATACTTCACTGGGCTATTGAGTCCTGGAAAAAATAACGGGCAGTGCTTGAGAAAATTATGGAAAAAAAGAAGGCACATGTGCTTACAGTCATTTTAAGACCAGAACAGCAAAGTAAAGCAGAAAATATTCCTCAAATTGTCCGGCAGATTTCTGGGTGTGAGAAAGTGGATGACAATGGTGGGTGAAAATGGTGGTTGCTGTTACTTGGCAAGAATTTGAGCATTATGTCAAAAAAGTGATGAGGCAAGTGGTGACAAGGAGCAACTTGTGTCATATGCAAATGCCTTGGTTGCCCGTTAACTCTCCCTACACTAAGTTGATCAAAGGCTACCGCCTCCCCAGCTGATGTGCTGTTCATGAGATGGTGGCAGAATATTATGTCAGCGAACAGGTTTACATAATTCAACCAAAGGAAACTTAAGGTTTACATAATTCAACCAAAGGAAACTTAACAACTTTATGAGAAGTCCCAACAACTAATATTTGTAAATACACTGTGTATGCACTGTGCTGTTAATAATATGTCCAATATTTTCTATACATTCAAAGATTTAGTCACTTCGTTATTGGAATGGAAAACAATAATATAGTAACTGAAATCTAGTTAATTATTATTTTTCATTGCACACTTATTTGGATTATCCAGATGTTTGGATTAATGAAGTTTGAATTATTATGTCTCCACTGGTGTATTATCATTGTAACAGTTAGTAAAATTGAGACTGTAAGTAGGATGAAATAGCTAAAACATAATCATTATTATTTTTAAAAATAACTCTTGTTTCTTGTTACAGTACTCTAGATAAATGTTTAGTAAAATTTTGAGTTACAGTAACATATACAGTATGTTTGGATGCAAATACCTAGTTGACTTTAAACTTGTTCTTGATGATATTTTTATTAAATTCAATGGCTAGACCAGTTGTAAATATCAATGTTCACCATGATTTTTTAATATGCACGTTGGCTTCATTGATAAAATTTACTTAACCATTACGGTCACATGTTTTGCTAAGAGAAAGTGTCACAAAACTATTTCTTTCCAATTACTGTATGATTTTTATGTCTCAATGTTTATAGGCAGGGTCAAAACCACTTCAATATTGAATTTTTTTTCAATAAAAATGTTTGTATGAACATGAATTACAGATTCTACTGTAAAAAAATAATCTAATGCTTGTACACATGTATCATAAGTAAATTACATTATTTTCAAACTGTTCATGCAAATCAGATGAGGTTCATTTTCCTTTTCCTTCCATATATGCAGAGTAAAAATATCAATGTGAAGTGAGTAAATTAGTGCTAATTTAATTGTCTCCTACATCAACAAAAGCAAAAACCTAATATACTCTTTATACTGAAGGTGTTGAAGTTGGGAAAAATCATAATTGTATATTTGTATGAAACAGTGTTGGTTTTGTAGACGTTACTTGTGAGAATATTTTCCTCTTACAAAATAAATTTCAGCTCTCCCAGTTTTCCAATAATTGCATTTCGAAGTCAAAATTTGCATGTGTTCAGTTCATCCACCCCACAAAAACAAATAATCATAGTGAAACGAAACAATTCACAGTGAAAGTACATGTCACGGACTAGTGCTTTACATATATAAAAATTCAATTCAAAATACTTTTGTATTTAAAAAATTAATTCCTAAAACAAGCAAATAAATTTCCAATTTCAGACATTTTTAAAAAATACTAAATATTGTTTGGATGAGTTTCCATTTACTAAAAGCCCTAGCCAGTGACATATACTTTTACTGTGAATTATATTGTTTCATGTTAATTGGTTTTTGGTGGGTGTATATTCTAGAAACATGCAAATTTTGACTTTGAAATGCCACTATGGGAAAACTGGTTGAGCTAAAATTTTTTGCAAGAGGATATTGTACTCCCAAGTAACATCTACGTAACTAATACTGTTTTATGCAAATATAAAAATATAATTTTTTCCCACTTGAACACTCTTATACACGTGAATAAACAATACTGTTCCTTTGAATATTAATACCAGTGAAATTAGTGCAACTTACTTTGGAACAGTAAATTAAAAAGTTAGTAATTATTTTAAGTATTAATGATGAATGTCTTACAGCTTCTAAATAAGCAATACTCGTTTCTGGCACTATAAACTGAAAAGCACACTTAAAAACAGTTACAAGAAATATTAAATCTAAAAATTTGACCATAACTAATTCCACACTTAAGAGAGCATGGTAGATAAATAAACGCTAAAATCATCAACTGAATCCTATGCTTTTTTCGAAGCCAATGTGGATAAAATACTCAATGACAATCCTAGATAATGGTACTTAACAACTTTATGAGCAAATATTTATCCAAAATTACTCATTCGTTACGTGTGATCTCTTGCGACGCAGTTAAATGCACTAGGTTCCGGTGTCAGAGAATGTGCCTCAGAAGATCATAACACTGGAAACAATTTTGTTTAAAACATTGGCTAAAACTATTGTCTAAGATTCATATGGTTTGATTTTCGCAAATTGGCTTCAAGAAACCCACAGTTATAGATTAATGCTTTTAGTGTTAAATTATGTACCCCCCCTCCTTAAGCTCCTACTCATTAACAAAGCTTCACGGGTATTTTGAAAAGTGTAACTTCCCACCTTAAGTTAAACACTGTTAAAAGTCCACTTCACAGTTTTTACTAAGACATAGTTAGACTTTGGGTGAACTTTGCAAAGTTTAAGTTTTTCATTAATTCTATTTGGCTGCCTGCATGACATCGTACAATGCAACAAAACCACTGTATTCTGCCAGTAAACCCAGTTCAGCTGGCAGTTTATTTGCTTCAATGTTTTCAGAGATTGTATAAATTTTAAAGTCATATTAAATGTACTAAAGATAAATTTCTGTTTATGGCTGCTCTTTAAAAAGAAATTATCGAACTGTAAAAAAAAAAAACTCAAACATATAAAATAAAGCAGCAGACAGTGTAGGTATGAGGCAGCAATTTTTTTTTCTTTTTTGCAACAATGCACAGATCACTCGCTTTCGCTTACACAGACAATTTGTACAGTGTTGCAACAGTTATTATTGCTCAAGAAGCTGTATTTACTGCGCAGTTTGCAGATAACCAAAAATTGTGGACACTTATACAAGTATTTTATAAATGTACAAGAACTATCATACGGCATGTAGACTAGCATGCAAGTATTGAGTACAAGAACTATCGTACAGCAGATAAAATACACCATAAATATGTGCCAGCAAAAAAAAAATACATGACGCTGAAAAGGCAACATGAAAACTATTGTTTTTCGTAAAAAGAATACAGGTTTCCGTAATTCCGTAACTGGGCAGTAAAATCAGTAATAATTACGGAAAATCGGTAACACTTGGCAGTAGTTAGCATACGTTACCAGATGTTCCCTTAGCACTGCCAGTCCGCATAATGTAATACTTATTACCGATTTGGTACATTGCCGTAAAACCACATCAACACATCACTGCCACATGGACACAGAATTTGCGTATCAGAAGCCACCAAGTTTTCTCAAAAGTAGTACGGGACATTATGTACGGACATCGTGTATTACTGCTCGTCTTAAATTAGCACACACGCCGCCAGTGTTATTACACAGTTTTGTACCATTTTAAGGGCAAAATTAATGTTTTTGTTACCAACCATGTGCAGTCTGGTGCATCGTAATTATGTTTCAATGTTCATCTAAGCAGTGTTTGTATCACTCATTTCACACCAAGTCATTAAGCAGTGAGCAATTCATGTCATTAGTGGGTACGATATGTTAAGTGCAGGGCACCATTCATTCGATCTATCATGTTCTGCAGCACTGCATACATTTACTTCTAAAATCACTTGCACAACCTTACAATACTTTGATGTACGTTGGATAGGTTGCCACGTGGCACGTTAGTTACGAAAACATATAGTTAATTCACGACAATTACATCCGCTTTCAAGCAAACCTGACGTATTATCCTAGCGGCCGGAGGACCCTTGCTGCTCAAGGTGGTGCATTTTCAAATATCGTAGATTTCATCACACATTTTGCTTTTCACATTGTAATCATTCACCACAACATATGGCATACATTACTAGACCATCACTACACTAATTAGTCAACTACGTGTTTTAACTGCCCCGGTCACATAACTATGATCGTCTCAATGCATGCATATTTTAAGTCATTTCGGCATCTGTGCAATTTTCACAACAAATCACCACTGCATTAAATCTCAGTTTTACATAATTTTGCACCACCTTATGACAAACATATTCCCAGTAGGCTATCTGATATATGGGAGGCCAACCTCCACAACATAACCAGTATTCCAACGCACTGCATGTGATAAAAAGCACATTGAACTGACAACCCTGAGTTTCATTAAGAGTCTCGAATTGTAATAACTTAGGAATATTACTGGTGTCCTTTTAAAAACATCATATCAGTTCATACAACAGCTTGGTTACTATCTCGAGCTCCAGTATGTGTTAGTCTATAATGTACTTCAACCAACAAGTCTTCCAACAACGGTTTGTAAAGAAACAGTAAAACTATCTATGAAGAAAACAAAACAGGAAGTTAGTTGAAGTGGACATTTTACATGCAGTGTTGTGTGCAGAAAAATACACACATTTTATACTGTGCGGGAAACTTTCCCAACTTTCCAAAAATGTTAAACAAGGCTTTGTAAGATGATGGTACGAGTGTTGAACTGCAGCAAGGAATATTAAGTAAATCGTTTAAGAAGCTCAGGTTTAAATGGAAAAGTGCCAATCAAAGAGGAAGATCTTGGTTGACTGAATTAACAGTTTGGAAGAGCCGATATCTGGAGCACACACATGTATAGGAATGATCGAAGGGTAATAGTTTATATTGGCGAAACTTTTATGATTGCTATAGATAGTGTAACTTCTTGCTGGCAATAAGTTACAGAAATTATAATCCCTAAAAATATAGGTAAAGGTCCGGGATTAATTGTTGTGCATGTGGGTCAAATGTGATAATTATTTTCAAATCCAGTCAGCAGTCCAGGGATTATCATGAATGAACTATGAAAATATCTCTAGGTGGGTGGAAAACAAACTGGTGCCAAATTTACAGAAAAACTATATTGTTGAATTGGATTGTGTTTCATTGTACAATATAAACACATACTGACGTAGTCAAAGCTTTAACCGAGTACAGTACAACGAGCCGAAGTCATCATCTTGGTTGAATCGATATTAGCACATATTTAACAACCGATAAAAGGTTCGTCAGATGTAATGAGTTGAGTCAGAACATATGTCGTGAGGACTAAAATTTAGTAAATAATATCAATGTCTCCATCAATAAATTCAAAAGGAAGTTGAAGCAGTCCTTGCTACTACACGACCACGATCTCCAAAGTTAATATTTTAAATGAATGAATGTATAACTGTACGTATGACTGAAGTTAACGTTAATTGTAGCCTATCTTAGTTTCTTTTAAAGATTAAAATTATATAAAGTTTTGAAGCACCAGTTCAGTTCAGCGTGGCTGAATCTTGCTGGAAACATGTAGGCTACTCTTGTTAGTGTAGGTAGTATAGTCTATTACCAAAGATTTTAAGATATTTATCTCTAGAATAAGTGCCACATAAATCTGAATAATACGTGTACACAACAGTTATAATGTATGGTCCAGAGTAAAAAAAAAATATGCCTTAACTGTGCCCAATAAGATCGACATTATTATTATTATTATTATTATTATTATTAAATGTGCGGTTGTTAGTACTGCAAACACGTGAAATGACTAGAGCACCGTTGATGTGTAAAGAAGGCAGATTTGTATAATACATTCATTAAATGCTTTAAGTATTGTTTATGCTGCATCTCCCCTACGCCGGCGTCAACTCTCATGAAGAAATACAGGCTAGTAGTGCACACCAACCATTGGTAAAATAAATTTTTGCCCTGCAATGTTATGTTATGTTTACTTGCTGCAAAGCCTACTTTACCAGAAAGTATTGTTCATGAACACAAGCTTTACCAAGACAAATATCTTTACAAGTTTTATCCTAAAGAAATGAGATTTTATTGCCTAAGAACCTGCATATTCTTTAGTTAAAACAATTATTAAGAAATAGTGGAACCATAATAACATTAAACCTCCTCCTCTGAAAACTAAACATAACACGCAGGCCCGCAAACTGTACGGGACTCCTGCAACCATTCTTACGACAAAAGTGAATACTATGGTGCAGTGTAACAATTTCAATGGAATTTTATAGAAAGGGAAGGAGTTCAGCCACAAAAGAAAGCCAGCTCCAGGGCTATGCAGACAAACTATAAAATGGCACATACTTTTTTTCTGGCTGCTGCCAATTCATAAAGCTACAATAATTTGTTTTTTATTTTTTATTTATTATTTCTTTTATTTAATTGGATGATTTACATGCCCTCTAACATCACAAGGCTTTGGCAAAGAAACACAGGGAAAGAGGCAATGAGTCAGCCAGGACCTGTCTTAAGGAACCATCCAAGCATTGGAGTGATTTTGAATAACCTTAGAAAACTGAAATAAAGATGGCTGGAGTTGGGTATCGAACCAAGGTCCTCCCAAATGTGAGGTGTTTTACCACTGCACCACCTCACTCGCTCAGCTTTACCATGCTCAGTTTGATCTCCCAAGCTGGGCTTAATCCCCCACGCTCTGTTTGATCCTCCACTCTCTGTTTGATCCTCCACGCACTGTTTGCTCCTCCACGCACTGTAAGATCCCCCACACTCTGTATGACCATCCACGCACTGTATGATCCCCCAAGCTCAGTTTACTCCACCATGCTCAGTTTGCTCCACCACTCTCTGCTTGTTCAGGGAAACATGTACGCATGTGAACAATAGCAGTCTCGGTGGGCTGCAACATTTGGGCTACGATGTACCCTCTCAATATGTTAGTAAAGGATAATAGCACATTTAATTATTTCATATAAATTGTAATATTGATTTTGTGTGTTGTAAAGCCTAGCCCTGATTCACATGCCGGGTACCCACACAAATTTCAGTTTAAATTTCCCTGACGCTTCCTGACCAGGTTAACACAACTTCCCTGACCGCGACAGCAAGTCTATACCTTTGGGAGTTTTTCAAATTCTACAAAATTTTAACATTACAAACAGTAAAGTACAGATTTATATGTGATTAACACAATTTCACAATACATAGCCTAAAACCTTAAGCTAATCATACAAAATAAAATTATTAAAATTATCAGTAACTCGCCCTTACAAAAAATATATATACATGTCTAAAACATTATGATAGCCTGCTTACCTACTGAATATAGTTTCACAATAACTTCATTCAAGTGTAATCTGAGAGTATTTTATATCAAATCATTAAAGTTCCAGTAACGGCCAAGACATTATGAAATGGGCTAATTTTAAATATAACGGAATTTAAATAATGTTTCCTACATGTCCTCACAAAAAACTACGATGCCAATTTTGCCTTCTCTTGTTTCTAAATTTTCACATTGAGTTCTGACTACCAAATCTTGTTCCAATCTTAGTTTTTTCTTTTTTCTGACCATTCTCTCAACTCGCTAGAAACTCTTCCTTTCTTTTACATTTTGAATTCTTCAGAGTGCCGTAGTTTTTTGTTCTTCGAGAAAATCTTGATACCTTATCCTTGCACAGTTTACAGAGTGAAACTACTTTCTAGAGATTGGAATGCAGTTAACACCTCTATTGTTTGTAATGTAAACGTGCACAATTCTAAGAGATACCAGTGATAATTCTACAAGATTTTCAACAAGAAGGGATTTGTTAATGAAAAATCCACTTTCCACAGATGCATTACCACGAGACATAATAGTGGCTAAAGACTCAGAAAACTGAGCCTTGAAACCTGCATTTGCTTCAAAATATAATGATGTATACTGTTTTTTGGATTTTTCTCCAGTATGATTTTTGGCCAATTACTGTATATTTCAAGGTGATTTCAGGATGTCCCCTTGTCAATTACATTGTTTACCACACAAAAAACCAGGAATCATTTCCAGAAACAAAAGTACTGTAATGTGAAACGTGTTAACGAAGCGGTTACATTTTTCTATTTCTCCCACCCTAACAAATTAACTACCTATCACCAACTGCAAAATCGGAAATATTTGCTAGATTCATCAGTAATGGCGTCCCAGTTTTGATCAATGTACCAACATGCCAAACAAGTAAGTTGCTGGACTTTTACAGTAAATATGAATTAGAAATTTGATGCAACTATATTTTCACAGCTTCAAGTGGCGCAAAAGTAAGCACTGCTTTAACAAAATAAAACAAAAAAGGGCAGGACGAAGTTTGTTTGTTTACATTTAATCCATGGGCCTCCATCTACCATTTCGCTGGTGTAGCCTACGACTACAGTTCTTCAACCAGCAATGACTCAATTAAGGGTTTACGGTCAATTGACATTGGTTTACACTTTGGTCAGTTTCCGATTTTGTGGTCGACTTCCTAACTTGCGTGCGTAAATTTGATATAAGAGTAAATAAAGGGTCAGGCCATCTTTTGAAAAAAAATTACTATATTTTGTTCTCCTGACTTTCCCTGTCCAATATTACATTTCCCTGACTTTCTAAAATGTGGGTACCCTGACATGTTAAGAATTCTCTTGGCCTGTCATTAACATAGAGTAGAGCACCAAAACTATGATATCCCTATGACGACAAGAATGAAACTACCACAGTATTGTCAATTCACATAACAAATTTTAATGTAAATAATTAAAAATGAAATATATTGCAGGAAGGAAAGGTTATTTAAAAATATGATTGTAAGGATGCAGCAACAATATCAGTGGTTATCATAAATTAATAAGCCGCAGCTATTAAATAGACACAAAAAATTTCATGAATAAAGTCAAAAAACTACTGCTAGAATACACAAGTGGCTACGTGCACCTAGAGCATTAGACAGCCCGTCAACAAATGAGCAAGGCCAGCCATGTCTCCATCAGTGCATCTGCCAGCAGGTCTGAGTGAATCTCAAAACCTTGCGCACACAGTCGGTCATGTTATATGTATCAAGGGAAAAGGAAAAAAAACTATGTTGTTAACCAGTCTAATTTCGGTTATTATTGTGCATATTTATCAATCATCAATGAACACATCTGAGAATTTTCAATCCTTTACGTTAACAAGTCAATACAATAGAAAAATGAATAGGAAACAGTGCTACATGTATTCTTGTGTCTGTTTTTTTTCTAAACAAGCCGACGAGAATGCCCGTAAGACAAAAGGAGCTAAGAGCACGACAGAAAAAATTAAGGGCACAACAGAAAAAATTTCCAGCTATCATCAAATCCTATCAGTCCAGCAAGCACACTGGGAAGTAAACAACTGCAGTTAAAAGAGGCACAAATAACTCAGTTTGGATAAGCTTAACTCACCTGCTTTGGAGCGCATGCAAATCAGCAGCATGCCACTGAGAGTTTATGAAATAATTAACAAGTATTTTTGGTGGATGCTCTGATAATATCATGAACTTTGAAAATTATAGCACCATACTCAGCTAAACACGTGAATGGAGAGAAAAGAACTCCGTATTTAATTTTAAGATTCTTTCTACACAGAACAGTTCAATTGCTGTAGCTACAGTTCTTGAGTCCCCTCCCCTTTTCTTTTTCTATTGTGACTTAACACAAAACAAAAATTTACTTTGGAGGTTAAACACGAAACATGCAAGAAGACAAAGGTTACTACAGCAATTATCAAATGTGGCTCACATAGATTGTTTATAGTAGCAGACAATGCAAATGAAATTGTTTACAGAGCAAACAAAAACAAACATCTAGCATATGTTTTGTTTATTGGGAACACATCAGAGAGAATGAAACATAAACGTTACAATATTCTGTTTAAGAATGTATAGGAAAATTACTCTTGTAACATTGAAGCACCAGACCAATGTGTATTTAGTGGAAATATAAACAGAATTAGTAATTCAAGCCCACATGTTAATAAATTGTAGATTAAGAATATTCACATCACTGATGTAGGAGAAGAAGTACCACAGATAAATCTTCTTTTAGGGGCTGATTATGTTGGAATGTTGTATACGGAAATATGGTACATTAGTAATCTGGTTTAGCTGCTCTGCACACAAACCTTCAATGGGGAATGGTGAAAAAAATTAACAGCAATACGAGTGACAGTAGTTGGACAATGACGGAGTCTTTGAGAATACAGGTCTCTACCAAGGTAACTGACATTACAGCATATTTATCAGATGTCATTCCGATAAGACTATAGTGATCCTCACATATACTGAATATATATATTTGCTGTATAATTTTAATTCCAAGCCTTAAATTGAATTAAATTAAAAAATCACTGTCAAGTCCTTTGTGCGACTTAAAATCCAGTTTTTGCTGAACAAATACATTTTTCTCCTTTGACTGTACCCTTCTGGAACGACAGTAACTATTTCAACTTCTTACTATCTGCATTGTCCTAATCATCATTATTTTTTGGAGGATTTTTTAATGAAACTCTTAACAAGTCACCAAAATGAGTTTTGTAAAGAGACCCATTTGTTACAAACTATCCCTTTCCTGTTAATCTAATTTCATGACACAATAAAAGGGAAATTGCAGATACCATATAGGTAAATTGCAAATATTCACAGCATAGCTAGCATTTTTTAAAATGGAAATTAGCATAATATTTCCCAAAGTTACAATTTTGTGTAAATGGTATACTATAATTTTGATGGAAGTTATTTCTGCTAAAAGAATAATTCAGTGATATTGATCCTCTAGACTTGTCTGATGCTTGAAAACTGGTATAACTGGTGTAGTTACCCTGTCTTTTAAGATAGCACTGAGTGGTAGACTGTGACAATCAGAGCTAACTGACATTTTCTTCTGGGAATTATTAAGTTATACCTTCTTGCCGCCAGCCTTGCAATACTGCATCATAGTCCTTGAACTTAGATATAATATTTAAAATTAATCTTGCAGTGACACTACTCAATATTTTCTCTGCCATCTTCCTTGATAGGTAAATAATCTAGATTTTCCTTTCATTGTAATTTCACTTTGTACTGTAAAAAATTTTTCTTTAACCAAAACAATTGCTTCTTTTTCATATTATTTTAAGTCCTATCAAGGATATGAAATTTAAAATACTTCACGTCTCCACAATTCTACAATGCTAAGTGTATAGATCTGTATGGTTGTCATGCCCAGGATGTTTGATACTTCAATGCCACTTAACCTAAAGCAAAAATCTTACATAAACTTTGCATTCCTCTGCTCGGTGTCCTGATTTAAAACAAATAAAACAGAGCCTCGAATTTTTCAAAATTTATTTTTCTTTTTTTTAAACAACATCTTTTGCAACTGGAAGCATTTCTTAACCGCTGGGAGTCGTGGCGTACTCCTGTAATCCTCAAGCCAAAAGGATCGATAGGCCGTGCTTTCGCAGTCCCTACACATACTGAGTGTCGGGATCAAGCCAGCTTTTGCCCTTTTGCTCCACGCTGTGGTAAATCGCTCGAAGAGAGGCGAGAGGGAAGGTTTGTGCTGACTGGCGGGAGTAGAAAGATAAACCTGCGCCTTTGTCCGCTCACCGAGATAACCAACGGTGAAGGGCGGGGGAAGAGTAGAAGGACAGGGACAGGAGGCGGCTTGCTATCAGCTTGGTTTCATGTTAAGTTGCGTGGAAACATGTGACCCGTGAACTTGAGATACTTCTTTGTATTTCACAGTAAAGTGTTTATTTACTAAAAATATAACAAAAAAATTTCCATCTAAACTACCGCTGTTTGCATCGCGACGCAATATTGTATACAGAGTGTGTGAAATAATAATCTAGCCACTGTTCTTGATAATTTCTGAAGGTCAAGGGACAAAATGCTGAGCGTGAGAAAGGCATGTGTTGCGCTAGTTTGTCTGCAGCAGATTTAATCTCTACACCTCGCACATTTACACCACACGAGCATTGTTGAACATACACTGCCTAATCATGTGAAGATGCGGTAGCAAGTTTCACGTGTTTCCTGGGTCCAACAGTGCCGATTTTTTTGGTTCAACATCATATTTCAACACACAACTCTTTAATAAGTCTTTGCTTTACAAATGTCCGACTCAGTTTGTTTCTTGACACCATAATCATCACACAACTATGCTACAGAAACACCGGCCTCTTAACTATTCTATTAGTTCAAATTTTTTGCTTGATGTCAAAGTTACTAAATTTCTTTTCTGTCCTGTTGCATAGCAGACGCCATTTCATCTTTAAAATAAATGCATAATCTTTATCGCGCCCGTACATCAAATGTGTTTTAAATATTAAAGTAGACACGAGAGTCGTTCTTGTCCGGACACGTCAAAACACTGATGAGCAACTAGCTCTGCTTGCTGTCTTACACGGCTATCTGTGCACGCGCCTGATGTCACTCACCAAAGCACAATAACCAGGTAGGTCTTGCACGGTTGATCTTACAGTTTCGTAAAAAATTCAGGTAGACAATCATTCTTGCCCGGACACGGCACGTACCCCCATGCGCGATTGAAAATAGCTCTGCCTACCGTCTTACACGGCTATCCATGCATGCACCTGATGTCACTCACCAAAGCACAAAAACCAGGTAGGTCTTGTGCTGCATGTGACAAGTAGACCTGACGGTAGAATAATTTTGTATCGCCTGATTTTGTCCGTTAAATACAAAGTTCGCTGAATGGAGGTCCGATAAAACGAGGGTTTACTGTACAAAGATTATGAATATAAGAACACAATAACAACTGAATAACATCATCTCTAAAGGGCATACATCAAATACGTCTCAATGAGACCAATAAACAGCCAAATAATGTCCTTCATTAAGCATTCAGAGTCCCCATACAATCACCAGATCACCTGATACACAAATAGTACATATTCATGAAAGAAATGAGAGCAGGACTACTCCCAATAGTGATATTACGAGTCACAGAAGTTATATAGTTCTTATAGTTCAATAACATAGGAGGCCTCCGAAAGAGCGAGGATGGTTAAATGGGATAACATTAACGAACGCATCAACAACACTCCCATGGATGATATTGATCGCCATAATATTCCTTGATCCGCTACACATAAAGTACATACTCTTCTTACCTTCACTGTCGCCCAGAAAGTAAACCCTTCACCTTCATTCTATATCCATGACGTCCAGTCTTGATCGGTCACAACGATCCATACAGAAACGCCTCTTCAGAGACGGCAATGGTTTCCAGTCGTATGTAAAAGAGAATATCCAAAAGTCAAAACGTCCTCTTCGTTAGTGCAGACCGAAGTTCGACTTTATCATGCAAAAACTTAGGCACATCGACTCAAAGCACACATCAGCGACTCGATTTGCCGCACCACAAGTCATCAGTCCTCCTGTCCAACACAGAATGTTCTTTTCCTTCCACACCGTCGCTCCTCTCCCTATCTCCCCACCATCCTCGCCCCACCATCTCCTTCCTCCCCACCAATCACAGACTCAAAGTCAAAGGAGGGGTGCGAGGGGACGTCGAGACCCGGCAGTCAGAGGGTACACAAAATACATGACCAGAGAACCAAGGAAGGCACAAACAGTCTTTCCAGGGGTACAAAATGAAGCATGCTAGTTCCCTAAACTACAGTATTACAGTTCTCTTTACTATCTACAACACCGTATGTCAATTGAGTATGATCTACATACCCCATGTTCAATACCGAAATTATGCAATTTGAGTACCAGATTTCTTGTTATGAATTGACCAAATGGAAAAAAAATTAGAAAAATCTTGGTAATCACATAACAATTTACATAAAATGTACGATCGTACAATAGGGCACAAAATTGTGCATTGTACAGGAGAATTGTACAAGTTGGCAGCTATGCATTTTATGTGCACAATGTGGCAACATGGCCCGCCAAATGGCCCCTCTTTCACTTCACATCTAGTTATTGTATATATGTTACATAGAGTAAACGTAGGCTCAAGTTTGGACTGCTCAGGATTTAAACCTACACCCATGATGTAAAGTTATCTGTGGAGCACAAGAAGGAACTAACTACAGAGCTATGTTGCCACATTGTGCATGTAAAATATCATTGCCCAACATTTTTCCACTAATATTTATATCTCCAATTTAGCTCAGAATTTGCATGGTGTACTTATTATATGGTTGTTTCAGGACAACCTGTATATACACTGGCAGGATGACTGCAAGTTTCTGCTAGTCACTTAAATGAGTCAGTTGGCAAAGTGTAGTGGTGACCAACATGGTATACAACAGGTTTATTAACATACAATATATTTTCTTATGTATCACAATGTTTTAATTAACACATGCTCTATTCTCAACTATATAAACAGGCCATGTCAGAAGTGATTTGACACAAACTTAACAATTACCACTATCTTCTCAGTAATCTTAACTCACTATATTACGTACACCTTTTAGAATATCTTACATACCTTTCAGGAATAATTTTTTTCTTGCGGCCTCGTTTTTTTGGCATTGTTTGTGACACCAAACTTTGTGGTCTCGCCTGAGACCCTGGCAATGGATCATCATCTACAAAACTATATGGATCTTCTGGTGGTTCACACTTAACACCCATATTTCCTGTGATATGAAGGTGATTCATCAGCTTGTGACCATCTGCTTGAGACCGCAGCTCCAGATCACCACACGTTTCATATCCATCATCTCGAACCTCTTGTTTAATGATGCTATCTGAAAATGGTGACCTGCTGCAGATACACATTTTATTAGAATTACAGAAAACCATTAAAAATGCATTATTTCAAAGATTCACCTTATTAGTTACTTAAATAATAAAACATAAATAAAATACCCATCAATAAATACTGTCAACTCTTGATTAACTGCGCACAGATTTTTTAATGTTGGCTTATACACGTCAGCTTAGTATTTTTATTACACAAGTAAAACTTTGATCTGATAAGCCTGTACAGCACACAATATAAATTTTAAGACACTATTCTCCGTTCACTCCAAGTTGAGTTCTGAAGTAAACAAATAAAGTAATATCATTGCACTTTTCTAGCTTCTAATTGGCTCAATTTGTGCATCGTGCCAACGTACTATTTCCAACCAACAAAAGTGTGTACAGTCGGCATCATAGGAAACAACAACGCCGTATATCTTAAAACAATATTGCGTGAAAATTTTGTTCGTGTTATTGACATAGGGAAACAAAAATTACACAAAAACTTGATAAAAATATTGACATCATGTGTAATTACCGTATATTTCAAAATTTAATAGTAATTGTCAAGTCATGGCTAACGATTGTATTCAAATATTCCGGTATTAACGTAACGAAAATTTGGTACTACATGCAGAAAAAAGTTGTCAACAAGACGAGTGATTAAACTTACTGTAAAGTCCTCCTGGAATATTTTGTACTTCGTTTTGGAAAAATTACATTTTATTAATCACCAAACAATCTGTCCATAATTCACGACACATATTGTTTTTTTTATACATAAAAGATTGCTATGCGAGATTTTTATTCTTGCTTTATAAATATCACCACAGTTTGTTCAGTAATGAAGACATACATCCACGTTTTGAAAACCATGCAAGACATGTTCACTGTTCACGTCCAGCATCACATAACCTAATCTGCAAGCGACGTAAATATGAACCGACGCGAGGACGGAACAAAACAGAACAAGGAACTTTGGTTCGGACCACGTGGCCCTGGTACGGACGAACTGGAACGGAAAATGGACGAACGAAAGAAAACATTCGCACTTAACCACAACATTGACGCGTTAATGTCCAAAAATACTTTGAAAAAATAAAACATAATATCTGATTGTGATATTTCTGACTTATTTTTACTGTGGTAATTATTACTGAACTAAACTTTTGGTATCTTTAGAGTATCGTACGTCTCTAAATACTGGCAAGTGTACCAAGAAACTCGTACGTTTAGCAGTGCGTCAGTCGTTAAATAACTCGTGAACCAACTGTACAGACGTGTTGTCTGCTAACCATAATTAAAGTAATAAACATATAGCGTCGTAGATTGTGTTTGTAACGTCTGTATAGTTTAGATATTTGTTAATAAGACTCTCTCATTAAGTGATGGAGAGGTAAATTCGTATGTACACGACAGGTAACAAAGATCTATTTCTTATGCAAGATCACAGTGCACGGCGGTCGGCAGCCAATGAACATGTTTGTTTATAATTTGCTTGGTTTATCCTAAAACTCAACTAAGAGTGAACGGAGAATACCTAAAATTACTAACACTACATACCTTTATTCTACAACATTACATCAATTTAACAGCATTGCAACTTCAATTTAAGGTCCCTTTCTACCTTCCCTTGAATGTTAAAAAACCTTTACTTTGTTTTAAAGATTTCCCAAAAAAAACTATTGGAGCCACGCCTGCCAAATTTTTTGTCCTACTAGTACAAACATCTTCTGACCACCCACACCTGCTGCCTGTCCTTCCTGACTGAAGCTAAGCTTGTTATGTCGTTCCTTCCAATAGTTGAAATCATTTAGCACCCAAGTATATGCACATTTAAAAACACAATACTTATAGATCAGGACTGAATGACAATGAAATATATGAGAGAAAAAAATAATTGTGCGAAAACAAACAATAAATATTATTTTATTTTTGACGCACAATATTATAAAATTTCACATACACAACACCATAATGCAGAAAATAATATTAAAAATAATTTTTAATATACTGTATTTTTAAAACTAAACAAAAAGTGTACAACATTTTCTCCTAAAAAAATACCTGTAAGATTTTAAATGAAAAAAAAAAAAACATGGGATGTATGCAATACGTAAGTGATGCGTTAAAAGTTCACTTAAATTAGTAATAATTTTATTCCACTGCAATTTATATGAACTGTCATGAATTTTCTCAATGACAGCTACCATTTACACTCTTTACTATTTATTATGTGTTTCATGCACCTTATCGACTTCGCATGATAATCTTATATCTGCCAAGTAAACTGTCTAGGTCAACGCCACCCATAGCTTATTGTATTCTTTGATCACAAATGGGCACATCACAGTTTCGTAGCACTTTTTTGATTGGTTGAAACATCTCACTTCTGATGCAAGATTTGTGCCAGCACACGACATCATCCGTACACATTTGTTATCTACCCACATGAGAGATGAAATGTCACATCCTTCAAAGGAAGCAACATACTCATGTGTGGTACCCCTGGGAACTGACTTTATTTCCTTTGTCGTCTTCAAGAGAGGGAACTTGCAATTTGGTATCCGGTCAGCTCTTACAGTCCCTAAACATAAAATACCTTAGGATTCCAAAAAATCTGCAGTCCTAGTAACGTATAATAATTGTCATAGTAAATTTTATGGTTCTTGTTCCTTGGAATCACACGTGCTAGTCTCACCACCACGTTACTGCTTGCACCCTAGTCCGGTTCATTACACAATCTCAGACGGTGAGCATTTTCTTGTCCTGTGTAAATTTCAAATAGATAGTTGAACCCAAACATGCCACACATTGAAAAAAATTTATACCCATGATTATGGAGCTTATCTGGCATGTACTGTTTGAGATGGTGCTTGGCCTTGGTTGCACACATCTGTTCATCAACCGCTAGACGTTCTTCCACAGGAATGGAAGAGAACTGTTTGTTGAGAATGTCAACAACTGGTCTTATTTTATGAAGTTGGTCATTGCCTGGTTCTTTGTGAGAAAGAAGTTTGGAGTTGCCATTTAAGTGAAGAAAATGCCTTTATTTTTTCGAACTTATTTACTGGCATCATTTCCTGAATGACTGTCAGACCAATTTTTGGGCTCCAACAGGATAATTCATTCTTTGCAGTCATCAATCACACTGGTGAGAATGCATATTTCCAGGAATGCTCGTAAATCTGATGTGTTGAAATTAAATGGCTTTGTTGGGATTTTCCTGCACACTGTATTGTATCGTTTATTCAACAATTTCATCCAATAGTTCATCCGTGAAAAAATAGCAGAAAAATTGATACTGTATTTCCAATTTTATAATGATTTGAGGGAGCTCGTCAAGTGCCCACAAATTTCTATTGTTCTTCGGTCAAATCCACTGTCTTTATCTTCAAAATTACATTCTTGTATATTTCAGCCTGGGATTTTTTTTTTTTTAACTGTTGGCTTTCCTACTTTTTTGGTTTGTTTTGAATCTTCTTGAGAAGGTAAATCAGGTATATTTACTGCTTGACCTGATTCAGAAGAATCTGCTACTTCCTCTACAAGACCTACATCTAACCCATTTCTAAAACTACATGAATCAGACTGCAGGCCAGCAGGAAAATTGTCATGTTCCTCAGCATCCTCGAGAAGGCCACCAAACACTCTGTCAAAATGGGACTCTGCATAAATGTCATCACTTCCTTTATTTACACTCGAAAACCCATTGAATTTGTCCAAATCATCAATTTCGTTTTCATCTTCACTCAAATCAAAATTGAATAAATGTGCCCTACAAGTCACTATCTGGCTGTAAACCTTTAGAGCACCCAGGTATATATGTAGGAAACAGCATTTTGAGATACCTATGTATTGCTCAACGAAAATTAATTACTTTATGCGATATTATGATGAATAACTTTAGAAAAATAACACATATAAACGACAAATAAACAAACGATAACGCGTTGCCAAAAAACTTCCACAGTTGCTGGTAAGTTCAGAGTGCAGCCGATTGGGAACAAGATATTTTCAGCGAAAATAAAAACTATTTCCGTGTTTCACTTTCCTACAACAGTACAGACGTCACCTGTAACCATCCAAAAATAGGAACAAAATTTTCTTTACAGTGTATTCTCCACGTATCTCCGACAATAATTATTTATATCTCACAAAAATACATAGTAAATATCGCTATGCCTACAATGTTTACAAATCTTATTTTAAAAATTTACAGGGTTCCAACCTAGAGATACATAATTATTTCATACTTTATGGAAGTCAAAGATGTTATACACACAAAGATCGACTCTGTTTCATCACCAAAGAATCAAATACATAGAGTAATAATTCGCTGTGACAATCTGCTACACAATGCATTGCAGGGTTATATTTTTTATTTTACTTTAAATCTTACAAGAATATTCATGGGAGACATATTTTTATACTTTTTGTCAGTTTTCATCATGTGTTGTTTTAAAATTATATTATATTTTACCTTCAAAGTCGTAAACAAACATTAAAAGAAACCAGTATACAAGGACAACACTCAACATAAAAAACTAGCTCAAACAAACTCGATGCTCACAACACCACAGCTTTTGAAAGTGGTTACAAAAAAAGCTCCTCTGCATACACAATCCATTTTTGTTACCAGATTTGAACCCACAGTCACTAAAACCATAATAATCTTCTACATTCAATCCTAAGTTAACATAGATTACATCAAAGTAGCCCATCTCAAAACAAGGCACAACTCCTATGCTTCCTTTTACGTAGAAGTGGCGGAAAAAGATTCTTACATCACCTACAATCCAATGTTCTGGCCAGTATGTATTCTCATCAACATTTCCAAAGGTCCACTCCAGAACGAACAACTATTTTCTCCTACAGTAACTAACACAGAGAGCTCTCCTACCTTAGAAGCACTCAGCAGGAATAACATGCCAAATAAATCATGAAGTCTTGGTATGGTCAGAGGTACAAATAAAAAAACCAGATAATCTGCACAAATAGTTTTCAGTATATCACAATGTATGAGGGCTGCGTACCAAAGCCACAACCATTGATGAAAACATGTAAATTACAATTCTGTACCTCGGAGGCATAAGACACTATGTCACAAAAATCACATTTTTCAGGAGAGCAGTTTGAAGAGTAAGATTCACTAGTGAATCCAGCTGTATAGTGCCCGAAAACCAACATTTTTGACACACCACAGACTTTGTTTTCTATGTCACTACAAAGTATTTAAAACCATGGCCATGTTTACCGTAAAAAGTGCATTTTGACAAAAAGTGGACATAGTGTCTTATACCTCCGAGGTACAGAATTATTCAATAATTTGCCTTACTGAGACATAGCTAAACAAAGTATTAATTCAAATTATTTTCCTGCATACAACACAATCTACAGATCTGATCACGATCCAATTTTAACCTCAAAATCCCTTGGCAGCTGTGTTCTCATCGGCTTGAAGACTTCATTTCCAAAATCAAGACGTCCCACTTTATTTGAATCCCAAAACATTGATGCTCTATGGTTAGAACTCACGATAAACTCAAATTCAAAAAAGTTATTAGCAGTAATTTAGGCTCCTTCATCTACAACTCTACAAAACTACCAAACTTATTTCAAACCGCATTGAACAGTTTGCGGCAATGTAAAATTTCATTTTCATATTTTCCCTAGCAATTTGCTACACATATTAAGTTTTGTGTAGCAGTTGACAAAATTTGTGTAACATATCCAAAACCTGTAATTTTTTTCATGAAAGGATTACTAATGAAAATTATTTTTAAAAAATGTATGTTCTTCAATTTTATGTGTTCTTGGGCACAGATTTAAAGGGCGCGGTCTACCGCAATTTTCATCATAATTATTTTATTTTTTATTTGTACCAGATATTTTTTTTCTTGTTTTAGACACAAAATGGGACTAAATTTGGCTCTTATGAAATTTTTTTATCTCTCATAGTTTTTGCGCAATGGCTTGTTAAAGTCATATTTTGCATGTTTCCGTTTTAACGACTACACTAAAACCAACTGATATACCAAACTCAAAAAAATTCACAGTGGATTAAAACATTGCTGGCTACAATGACATGCTCATGAAATCAAAGAATAAAAATTATTTGTATTTAAAAAAAAATTATTGAACTTTTTAAATTTTTATTTTCAGTTTCAGCATTTTTTTTTAATTCAAATAATTTTTATTCTTTAATTTCATGAGCATGCCATTGTAGCCTGCAATGACTTTATCCACTGTGATTTTTTTGAGTTTGGTATATCAGTTGGTTTTAGTGTAGTTGTTAAAACGGAAACATGCAAAATATGACTTTAATAAGCCATTACACGAAAACTATGAGAGATAAAAAAATTCTTAAGAGCAAAATTTAGTCACATTTTGTGTCTAAAATAAGAAAAAAAATATCTGGTACAAATAAAAAATATAAAAAATGGTGATGAAAATTGTGGTAGATCGCACCCTTAACATAGGAAATAGGCACTCTCTAATCTATTAAAATTGTCAATACTCACAAAACTTATAAGTAGCCTAGGCTACTGACTATATTCACAAAACTTGTAAGTACATAAAAACAAAAGGTTTTTATTTGAATCCTTAAAATTCACTATCAGAAATGTCCAAATGATCTTCTGAATGTAGAGTGTTTCTATTGCTTCACTCTCAGTACTATTCTTCTTCTTCTTCTTCTTCTTCTTCTTCTTCTCTGGTGGTCCTGGCTGAGGACCATAGGGTTCAGTCTCAGGATGGCGACATTTCTTTGAAAAAAATATTTCAACAGCATTGGCAGGTTTAAATTCCTTCAGCTCTGTGCCTTATATGGATATTCTCAAAAGGCTGTTGAGTGTTTTTGTCTGTAAACAGTTCCTGTAGTCTGTTTTGACCCTTTTCATGGTGGAAAAGGCTCTTTCCAATTTGGCATTGGAAACTGGAAACACACTTAGTATGTTGAGAATGTGACACAGATTTGGAAAATAACTGCTGTAGTCCTTGCACACACAGTTCCAAAGCTGTTTCTCTGTCAAATGCCTCAAACTGTAATGCCAGAATACTTTGAAATCTTCCCAGTCATTACAGATATCTTCCCCGGTTATGCCATGTATCTCCAAGAGTTGCTGGTAGTGCTGTGCCAATAGTTTGATCTCTTCATTACAAAAACATGAAGTTAGTTTTCTTCTGTAGGCCATATTTTCACTCCCAAAATTTGGACTGCAGCACTCACAATGTCACTCTTATGCAAATCAGATAATCTGTTACAAACAATGTCATGCAACTGTGTGAGGATATCGGTGTAAGTGTTTTTAAATGCACCTACCGATGATCTGCTGGTCAATTGAATTCCTTAGTAACAGAGGCTTTAATCAAATCCTTAATTTGAACTTAGTAACTTACTGAGTATGTCAGAAAAGAAGCCAGTTTTCATGCTGTTTAGTATAGAGCACAATTGTTTTACAACAGTCATTGCATGCATCATATCCACCGAATCGCCTTGCAGTGAAAGTGACAACTTCGAAAAGTGAGTTAAAAAACATCACTAAAAATCACAGCCCATACGACAAACTTGGCAGTCTTGAGGATGCGTACCAAACCAACTAGTTTTGCAGAGCTATGATGATTTTCTGCACCACACATTTCCAGCTGTTGCTGCAATTCAAGTGATTTTTTTGTGTGAGTCAACCATCGAACACCTTGTACTCTGGCAGTAGGCATTGAGGTTACATTTTCTCCCAAAACCAAAGAAAGTTCTAGAAACTCATGTAGGCATTTTGGTCTTTTGCTGTAAAATCATGTATATTATAAAGTCATGTATATTGCTCAGTAATGCAAAAATGTCTGCCAAATATGTTGACTGAACATAGTCTTTAACACTCAACTCAAAACGATGAATTAGGCAGTGAACAGCTAGCAACCATGGGCAAATCTTTTTTAGTTCGGCAAACAACCCCTTTATTGTGTCCCAAATTTACAGAAGCACCATCAGCCAAAAAGCCCACCAATTTATTTTCAATGTCAGATATACTAAAGTTATTCAAAATCCTTGTTACTGCACTGAGAATTCCTTTTGCTGTACCATCTTCCAAATCTGTTATTTGCATAAATTTGAATTGCACGTCAGCATTACTGTCTACAAAAATTAAATATACCATTTCCTTTTCTGTGACACATCAGTTGAACCATCACAATGTATGCTAAAATAGTTTACATTTTTCAGTTCGTTTTTCAATGTACCTTCAATGTCTTTTGCAACGCAACTGGTAAACTCTTGACATTTCACAGCAGTGTTGTAAGTTTCACGTAAGTCAACACCGTGGTGTTTCTTGAGTTCAAGAAACTGTGGAAATTTGTTGAATGCAATTTCTTCTTTGGCCAGCACATATAAAATGTCTACAAGTTTACTAACACAATTCTTTGTGTCATCACTTACCAAGGACAATGATTTGCAAATTGGTGTTTTGGCAAAAAACTTAAGTGATTTTGGCTTATTACCAACATTGACAGCTTGAGTGTTTCATAAAGTTAACTTTTTTAAGACTCTAACCATGCACTCCGTCAATGAAAGAACTGAAATTCCATGAACCACGTAACAGCGCTTCATGTTCACGACAATCCACAATAAACAGTCTGAACAAAATTGTTATGCAAGTCAGACAGTAGCCACACATTCCGCGGATCGAGTTCTGTTTTCCACTTTTTGAAAGTGTTTATTTTTATGCCACTGTTATTTTCAGCCATTCTACACACCTCAATTTACCTGCCAAAAAATCATTTAAGTTATTTTTCGGTTTACTGAAGTGCAAATGAACTATACCAATTAAGTTATTTGTGCACCATGGTAATGCCTAGGCCTACATCACTGCTGAGACAGCAAACAATTAACAGATTTCCTATCTTTCCACAGAATAATTAAACTCCTTTGTCTACCAAACAAATAAATTACTACGGATCAGTACTGTACAGTGAATACAGTAAATTTCGGAAAACGAGGTGTATAAGTTGCAACAATTGGGAGGAAAAATTAACAAAAAAAAGATATTTTTTTACCAAAAAAAAATTTTTTACCAAAACTTTTCACTTAATTACCTTAAAATTCCTAACCAGGCAGCAAAATTAACGTAATCTGCTTCACGCCAAAATATACGTTTAGTAATCATAATAGTTGAAATAAGTCAACGCACGCCAAAATGCTGAGTCCGCTCAAACAGTACCGAAAGCGATGGTAGATAGCTGTAGCGGCGACTTGTACTTCCAAAAATCAGTAACAGAGCGCGTGCCGGTAGCCAAAAATTTATATTGATTATTTCCTGCTAACCGGCCCATAAATGGGTATGTTTACCTTTTGCATTTAATTTTCAGCGACTCATTTCGTTCCAAGACATGAATCAATATAGATTTCGCAAATGAAATGTTGGTAGTTATCAAGAGTTCTACATACTATATATAAAACATAGCAGCAGGCAACTGCAACAAAGCTGTAAAAACGTTTCCGCAAGTCTTATTGCAATGTTCATGACACCGTCACCTTTTTTTGCTGAAACCTGGACCAAACGAAGCTGGCTGTTCCACTCTGTTTACGGCTCAGCTGTTTTTATTATTATACTCTTGGTGACCAGTGCACAACATTAGCGATTTAGCATCGCGCCAGTGATTGAATAGCTATAAAATTTTAGTATTACGAACCAAAATATAGAGTTAAAAAAATTTGCTAAAGAAATTATGTTGTATTTTGCGATGCAAACTCACGCCTATGTCGCAGGGGACGTTGATTGTATCGCAAAATGTGATGTGATACCTCTATAATTACACACTGGTTCGCGGTGAATTTTATTGATAAAATAATCATTCTTGAAGACATCAATTTACCGGGAATAAACTGGTTACCGAACCACACAGAAGACGTTATTTATAAAAACCATTCAAGACAAAAGACAAGTGCTTTTAGATTTTGTAGCTTCTGCCAACTACATTAGTTAATGAACCATTAGTTAAAGAAGATAGTTATCACCCTGCTCAATTAATTAACATTGAATCACCCTTAACTACACAATTATTTCTTAATTACTCTAAACTTGATTTTGGCAAAGGTGACTACACTTCGGAATCGCATACAACGGATTCACTTACCACGAATTCACATAACACAAGAGTAAAAATTAGTTTACGACTACAACTCAGTCGTCTCTCCCCCCCTCCATATGCTACTCTCTTTCCACTCTTTCTTCCCCTCCGCCTCCCTTATCATATGTTTTGGGATAAAAGTGTGTGCTATACACAAGTAAATACGGTAAGCTACAGTTATTTTTTTAATTATTTCTTGTGACAGTTAATGTTCAACGTATTACTGATAGTTGAGGTTTATTTGTTGTGAACATGAAACGTGTAAAAGTAGTGCCAACTGGTAAAGTAGTAGCAAAAAGGAAGACACCGTCATCAGAAAAAAAAATAGAAGTTATTCAGCACTCTAAAAACCATGATGGGAACACTGTATTCCGCTGTACCTTCAGACGAAACTAATCTACAGAGAGAAGCATTTTAAAAAGTGGTAACGATCTCCAGAAACTGTTGACGTCAGATGCGTTAACTTCTACGGAAGCGAGAGTGCGGAATTTAACACCAATAATGAATCTTCTCTTATCTTAGTGGTGTTTGGAAGAAGTTATGTCCTTCCTTTAGAGAAGAATTCCGTGGTTTACAGCCTGTTGAGAAACAGTTGGTAGAAGTAGCAGAGAAAGTAGCTGCAATAGGAAAAAAACTAAGTTTAAGGAGCTCGATGCAATAGATGTCGACAAACTGATCACTTCACATGATGTGAAACTCACTGCAGAAGAACTCATTGAACCGGATGAGATGAGACGAGACGTTCAGAGATGGCAATTGGCGATGATATTGACCCTAAAGCCGAACGAGAACTGACATTTAAAGATCTGACTATGCGTATATTTTT
Source organism: Medauroidea extradentata (assembly GCA_003012365.1). Classification (NCBI taxonomy): domain Eukaryota; kingdom Metazoa; phylum Arthropoda; class Insecta; order Phasmatodea; family Phasmatidae; genus Medauroidea; species Medauroidea extradentata. The sequence goes on from PNEQ01105977.1 coordinate 104,967, forward strand.
TAGCAAAATAAACTAAGCATACCTGTTTTTTATAAGATAAAAATCCCGATGAAAAAATAAGTTCTACCTTCAAAATATTAAATTGGAATAATGTGTTACGTGTACAGAGACATGTACGACAAAAAAAGGGCTAAAAACAAACGTGGCTAGAAAGTTTGTTACTCCTGTTCATCACTTTACACAGCAGGCCTCTGTGAACTTAGCTGCGGCGGCGGACGTGACAAAGGAGGAGATGCTGACATGTTAGCTGCCCCCCCCTCATTACCAGGGATGTTGTACAACACCTGCTGTCTCTGAAAGCTAGCGCCTTGATAATGTGCACTTGGTAAAAAAATGAACTTAGTTACATGCACATCAGCCATGACTGGCTTACGTGCACTGTTTTGTAAATGTTTTTAAACTGTATTTACTGGTGTTCACCGTATCATTTGTTTTTTATACAAGATCGTTTAATTTTGGATAAATCATAGAATTTTTAGGTAGCAAAGAATAGTACATACTGCACTGTGTTTGTCAACACATGTACTTATGCCTTGTTCTTATTTTGTGTTCAGATGCTTCAGATACTGTATAGATAAAACGTACCAGTTCTATTTTCTCTCTTTGCGTGTCTGGAGGCATTGATATGTATCTACATCATTTATTAGTAGGAAAAATGCTTGTTTTGTGGGTATTCTCAAAACAACTACATAAACTTACATTCTTCCACGGGATTAGCAGGAACTCGTGTAACGCGGATTCACATAGCGCTAGCATTACATGGAACACATTACTGGTGTTATGAGAGTCCGAGGTGTACTTAAAACAATACTTCATATTAAAAAAGCATGACTAGTCAAATCTTTTAAATCTTACAAATGTAGATGAAAAAAGTTAATTTGCTCACCAAAACCGTATGTCCAAAACAATTCCTATTAAAAAGCCACTACCTGCTGAATATCCTTTTCAGTTCTCAAAAAATCAAATAACAGTTTTGAAACATAAAAAATATCACCACCAAACATTTCAGAAAACCCAAGATGCAAGACATTACCAGTCTAGACTATAGACTCACAACAAAGTGAATATTAAACTCAGAAAAATACAAATGCCAACAATCTACTAATCACAAAATTAAAAAGAACCGTCAGAAATTTTGGTACTACATCAAAAATTTGCAATATGAAATCAACCCAATCACCACAATAAAGATAAATGATGAACCTATCACCGATGCTTAAAATATTTCTGATGAATTTGCTAAACAATTTGCCAATACATACATTTGGGAATCTGACACATATTTTAATTCTAACCCGAGTTCCTACGCTATAATCTACCCAGTACCTATCAGCGAAAATTTAGTAAAATGGAGCATTAAAAGATTAAAATCATCCTTCTCCTGCGGACCTAATACAATTCCTAATTTTATAGTCAAAGGGTATTCAGATATATATTGTTACGGTGGATTTTGCAGGGTTTAGATTTTTTTGGAGGTTCTGCTTTTTTCTTCGGACAAGTTATTGAATCCGACCGTTTATGGCTTTTTGTCGAGATATCGGGTTTGCTTTATTAAAATTCTTTTAACTTGTATTAGTTAGATGATGGTTATGCTGTATTGTTTTTGGGTTATTTGGTTAAATGGTAAATTGTGATTGATAGTTTCTTGTTAAATGTTTAAATCGGTTGTGTAGATAAGCCCTTATGGCATGGTGCCTTTGTTCCCTTTTGGGACAGTAAGTAACGCAGCATCTGGACGTGTTGTGTTGGGCTGTTCGAGCCGGTTCTCGGTAGATTTACCTAGCTACAGTAGTATGTGCCTCGTAGTGTGGGAGGTCTGTCGAGACAGTGTCTGCAGTAGCCTGATACCGGACGTGCCAGGGCTGGAGTTATCGCCAGTAGCTACTCTTCTACTTGCTGCGTAATGTGCTACCAGGAGGTGGGAGGGGTGGTTTATGCGCTGTAGATTTTTGTATCATGGGATGTGCTGACGTGCGCAGTAGCCTGTTGGGCGCATGAGAGCGAACAGTGGTGTGACCGCTCAGAGACCGCTGACTGGTGGCCGTGGTCATGTGGTCACGGGTGGCGGCTAGAGGCACACGGTAAGGTACGAGTCGTCTGGGTCGTTTGTCTCGAGTCCTCGAGGACGGACGTGGTCTTTGTTCATGATCCTCACGTAGGACAGACGTAGTCTTTTGTCTCACGTCCTCAGGAGGATGGACGTAGTCCTTTGTATTCGTTTTCATTTAAAAGGCTGCCGGAGGGGCCTGAGAAGATCACAATGCATCTTTCAGCAGGATGAGTATAGTCATGCAGGGAATAAGTCCCTCACTATGATTAATTTCATTGAATTCTGTTGATTGAATACATAGTTAATGAACCTGACAACCACGCACCACTGACGTATAGGCTAAATTAGTGTTTATCATAATAAAGTATTTTTGTATCAGGTATCTGAAGTACAGTTGATTTGTTTGATAGTTTAAGGAAAAAACGGAGTCCTTAGTAAGGGCAGGAAGCCTTAGTACTAACGAGTCACACAATTTTTGAGGTGTTACTAGTAGAGAGTATGTAATTGACGTTCAGAGACAATTGTAATGGTTCAAGTTTGAGTAACGAGTTTCTCAGTCTATCGGTAAGATAGTATTTTTGGATATTGGTGATGTAAATGGCCGGAGTGGAGCCTAATGTTATGATTATGAGCTGTCTCTAGTTTTGTCAGTATGAGGCCATATAAAAACCATTCATGGTTGGACACGAGACGTTAAGGAGATTATATGTTGTTTGTGATATGTGAACCGATATTACTGAGATTGTACAAGGCTGAATATCCGTTCATTATGATACTAAGATTTTGTTTTGAAGCCTTAAGTTGTTAATAGAAAGGAGATTGCAAAACGAATAGGGTTATCATCTTTTTATTTGAAAAGTCTAATTTAAGTTCTCCCTACTGTTAAGTCATAATAATTTTAATAAATAAATTGGTATGAAGTAAGCCTGAGAGTAACTAGTATCGTTCTAGGAACCTGATAATCTACGAGCACAGTTTTCATGAAACTTATTTAATTATTTATTAATTTCTTAGTTCTCTCTGTTCTTTTCAATGTAACTAACGTGTCTTCCTAAAAGAGCCTTAGTATTCTCTTGTGTCGCCAAGGCGAGTAGCAGTAGCTCTACCAATAGTTTAAAAGAATGGACGCACGTAATTTATTGTAGTGTTCCGGTTTCGAGGCATTGATAAGAAATTAAGGTAAGTAACCCCCCACCCCTCTTTTAGCATGGCATCCTGGCCCGCCATGCATGTGTTGTTGAAGATTATGTCAGAATTTATTGGCCAGGTGGTGGAGAAGAAACCCCTTGTGAAGAAGTTGTACGTGTTGACGTCCTTCCTGTCCATTCCTTTTTAATTTTATTTAAAGTTCTAAGCACATTTACATCCTTTACCGTTTGTGGATTTAATAACATCACCGTCCCGTAGTAATATTAATCCCCATTTTAAGTAGGCCTACAAGCATTCAAACCAGAATTTACCCCATATTTGGAAAGAAGCCACTGTCATTCCAATTTGCAAAAAAAAGGAATATCCACATCAACAACTAAAGACCAAGCTCTCTCTTGTGTACCTTTTCAAAAGTATTCGAAAACATTTTTCACAGGCATTTATTACTCCATAAACAAAACACACTTTTTCACTATTAACAGGGATTCACCCCCCTATGATCAATAATACCGAATCTAACCGAATTTTGTGCCCCATACATCACGATGTCCGTTCACGTAATAAAGTTTAAATCCACTATTAAACTCCCAGTTACGTTCGGAGACCCTTTCCACTTTTCATTCATAATATTTATTGACAACATAACTCAACATATCAGCCACTCAAACAAAATAATACTTGCACATGACTTGAAAATATCCCTCAAGATCTCATCCACAACAGACTGTAAACTATTACAAGAAGACAAACTTCTTTAATGCCTGATGCACAAAAAATAAAATGAAGATCAATGCAAACAAAACTCGTTCTATTACCTTTTCCAGAAAAAGAAACCTTGCCAATTACATTTATAAACTTGACAACACAATCATAAAACAATGCGAAAATGTCTTGAGAGCTCAGCCTCCTCGTTGATCAAAAATTACATTGAATATCTCGGAACCTCTGGAGCTGAAGTGTTAATTCTAATCAAAATTTATCACTTATGCTGCCTCCAACCCTGACTCAACTATCAACACATATATTTCTTTAGTGTGTACCAAATTTGAATATTGTTCAACTATCTGGAATAACCTCACTCCAACTGATACTAATTTATTGGAAAGAAAACAAGAAAATATCACACAATACATATCTGACAAGTTCCATATCGACATACATTTTACTCATTTATCAGAAAGAATAAATATGCCTGATGCCATTTTACTGCATAAAATCATAAGCAAAAATCCTCTTCCCTGCAATTTTAAATAATGTCATTCTTAAAATTCTTGCAATTGGTAAACATTCAATTAATATTTCAACATCACATACTACAACAAACTACATAATTTATAGAATAACTAAACATTATAATAAATATGCTAAACAGTTTAATTACAAAACTGCATCACCAATTATACTACCACATATTTAATTATAACCAATTCAACTGTTATTCTTCCAATTGCTTTGCTTTTCACCGATATTAATTAACAGTTATTAGAAAATGTACGTCATCATCAGATGCTTTGATATTTACCTCACTGTACCTCAATGTTGTTAGCTAATAGCAGATTGTTAAGTTGTCTGCTTGTTTAGCGTTTGTCTGTCATTGTCTCGTCCTTGCATAGTAAGTTGTCTCTTACTGTAATATGTTTTTCTCTGTGGTGTTTATTTTTTTTTATGTATGAATTAACGTTATTTGTACAGTGTCCCTATACTACAGCCTGGAAGCCATCCGAGGTCACTACAAATGTTAGATAAATAAATATTATTATTATTTTCTTTTCTTGCTAAATTTTTTCCACAGTCTTAAATCTCATTTTCGATGTCAGTGCCAATGTGTAAACCAGACTAAAAGAACGCAAAAAAAATTGTATTGTAATTTAATTAAGTTTTAAAGGATACTTCTTGAATGTTATAAAGTGTTAGTATGATTTTATTACTGTATACATTATCCAAGGATCGCGGTTTATATATATATATATATATATATATATATATATATATATATATATATATATATATATATACACACACACACACACACACACGCGTGCACGCACACACGCACACACACACACGCATTAAGTCCTTCCCAGCACAAAATCAATGAGCCCAACTTTGGCAAGTAGTATGCTGAACCCATTCTTCGTGTTTGTTGTAGTTCACCATGTAGGCTACACTCTCTTGTTATTGACAATAACCAACTTCATCAAATGCTATTTTCATGCAACTTTCTTCGAATTCATAGTCTTGTTACTTTTTTTCATTGAGGTCTTCGCTTATGCTTCTAAAATATTTACTATTTCCTTAACAGAGCTTCAGCTCTTTTTGCTTCTTTACTTCACTGTTACGTTTTTTTTTTTTTTTTTTTTTTGCTACTGTCCTCTTTAAGGATTGCAGATTTTTCATCTCTTTCTTCCTCTAGATGATTTTCCTTGAAGTGGAGCTTTCAGAAGTAGACATACAATTTCTGGAATAGAAACACTTGGGCCAAATATTTCAAGAATGTTTGGCTCAACGCTTATATTAACAGTGTTTAGTCCAATATGCACATAGAGATTTTATGTAAAACCTTCTGGTGTACCTGTCTGATGTTTGTTGGGATCTGAAGTCAGTGACGAATGCAGGTGTAAGACTTCCTCTGAAAAGATACTAGTTTGAAAGATGAAATACCAATTCTTGCAAAGTCAGATTTGTGTCATGTTAAGAGCCAGTTTTCAAGTTGCTTTGAGTTGAATCAGTTTATTCTGATAAAATGTTATCCAGGTTAATATATAGTTCAGCAGCTTTGGCATCTGTTGATGGATCTACAGCATCACTTAATATATTTTTTATCTGAAATTTTTAACTTTGAAAATGTTAGATTTTTTTTTTTGCAATAAGTATGATGGTAACAATCAATTTTGCCACCGTATCTACACTGAAGTTACATATGCACAATACACTCATTGTGGAGATACATTTGAAACACTAACAGTGTCCACAACTATGAATATTCTGAACAATACTTTGGAAAATTCTTCTGTTTCAAACTCATAGTTGAATTTAAACATTCACAAAAACATATTTTCGTTAAAATACAACAACGTGGTTAGGTTTCCAAATTCAATATGGCAGATCATCGCAAGAAACAACAAGTGAATACCAGTGCATGTTTCAAACCTTTCTGCCATGGCCACAGACGTTACCACTTCGGGCGGACTCGGTAAGCCTCGGCTACGGCTTTGGGCAAACAGCTGTCGCAACCAGCATGCTGTATATCTAAGGACGATTTGATGTAAACAATAATGAGCACACATATTGGTAAACATGTAAGTTTTAATTGAAAATGTAAAATTATGTAGTATTTCTGGAGCTACCGTAATTCTGCAATAGCAAGTGATTATTTGTAAAAACTGCAGACAAATCTCAGTACTTAGCACCTTTGAATGGGCATCATTCTCTTCTCTAACATTATAGTATGCTGGCTGCTTTTCTTCAACCTTCTTTCTCTGCTCTTCTTTCAGTTTTTTTTCCAATTCTTTTTCTTCCAGTTCTTTTTTATTGCTATTTCTTCTTCTAAATAAGCACAATATTTCTGATGAGCACACCTAACAAGAATCAGAAGTTCTCTTATCACAGGTACCAGATGTGCTTCATGTCATACATTTTTAAGGCTGACATTACAATTACTGTAACAGAATTGAGATTACGTTTTGACAACAAAGACCTTTTGTGTACTAAGATTATGACTGAAGTTGAAAATCCCTCTATATATCTGCATTTCCATGTGATACTATCAATCAGCTCTGACTACTGCTGAAACTGTTGGTGACTTTGGAGATTCTAAAGCATTTTTTTGTCTCATAAAATGATACCAGTAACTATCAATGCATACCTCACATTCATCATTCATATCTTTTTCTGGCTCTCCTTGAAGTAACTTTCACACATCAAAGAGCAGGTTTGTATTTATGTTCAATGAAATAACTTTGCTGATGGTAACAATGTCATGAGAACTATGAGCTAACAGTCTCTTCTTAGGTGGAAGACACTGAAAACCTTTCAGTATTGGTTTAAGTAATGAGCATGTGCCTATATCTAGTAATGGTTTCTTTCTCTCAACAATGATATTATCATTCATGAGTCACATGACATTCTAATTTACATATTGCCGTGCTTTGATGCGACTCAAAGAAAAGTCATCTATAAGGTTCGAAATTGAGGGAACATAGTCACAAAAAAAACTTTAGAGATCAACACACAAGTTAAACGCATAGTCTGCAGAAACACATTTAAGCACCCAAATAAGTTCAGCAGTAGTGCTGCTGTCACACACACTGTAAGGTCTTATTGTAGATGGACTACCACTCATGATGCTAAAACTTAAAGTTGTGGGTTCAGAAGAAGATATTACTGGTGATGTTAATTTTAACTGGAGGTGGCACGAGGCTTTAACTAATTTTACACATTACTATGTGTTTTTCACCTTCAGGATGCTGAATTATTTTCTCAAAGCCTCTCGATACACTAAACGTTCTTGAACATAGCTTACAAAAACACTTCACTTTCGCTTTTCGGGCAGCCCAATCTAATATGTTGTAACAATTTGTATCAGTTTTACTGAACTAGGATTCTTAAAAAGTACACTTCCTTATGATTATGTAACAAAAGATGAACATATTAGTAACTATAACTTACTAATAAAGAGATGGTACCAGAAATAAAATGCTACCACAAATTGTAATACATTAAGTTAGATCATGCATACCCCCAGTTCATCTTCATTAAGGCTTAAGCAATGTTCCCCACTAACATACTAAACATTACCGCAAAGTTAAACAAGTGTTTTAAATATTTAAAAAAATAATAGGAGAACAATATAAATAAAACAATACATTAACACTTACTTTGTTTCAAGCATCAGCAGTAGCAGCAAAAGATGCCTCTAATAGCAGTGAGAACTTGCGGATGTGGGGTGAAAGTGATCAGGGTATTAAATGTATGACACATTCATACAAAATGCTATAAATTTCCCTCAAATTCATTTCACAATTTAAAATTAAGAAAGGGACTTTTAGGGACCTTTAAAAAATAATGACTTTTAAGGGACTAACAAAAATAGGGACTGATAGGTACCAGTGGCAACACTGTCACTGTAAAATCGTAATTCAGTGTATCACAGTACAAGTTATTTGTTGGTTAGATTCTGAAAGTTTAATGTTACCAGTATTTTAGTTTCCTATTTCTGTACAGTTTCTTTCATTTTTATCAAAAATTGAGGTGAGGGCTGTGGTTGACGCAGTGAACCATTCCGACGACTCGTCGTATGATTTAATTCCATTTGATCCTTCATGGCAAGTATAAATCTACAGGTGCCAAGTAGTAAGTCTGCATCTGAGGTGCGATACTCTAGCCCTCAGGTACCATCCTCCTTACATGATATTTATCAAAAATGTATGGTAGCATATGAAAATTATATTTAATCATTAAAACAATTATATTTTTAGTGTAGTGCTTAATACAAACATAATGTGGAGTAACATGTATGGCAAAGCAAAATAATCAATTAATAATGTAAATCTCACACATGTATGTATTCAATGCACAATTTAAATTATAGTGCTGCACAGGGGTGCAGAATATGTCCGATCAAGGGAACAAGGTTAGGGGGAAATTTTGTTGAGAAAAAAAAATCAGTTTCTGCACATGTACATAAATGAGCTGCTGCACTTGCATACAAGCCATGTTGTCACATATTGTCCTTTGGTAAACTCTGAATGGTTGTTAATTTTTAACATAGTCAAATTGCCCCTTAATGTGTTAAAAATTGTGCAATGGAAAATTTCAGGTCAAAATAATATGTTATGGGGAAACAGTCATTCCAAATACATTTTCTGCACCCCTGGTGCTGCATAGTTTACACTTTGTTCTTTGTGTTTCCACATATTGTGTAGGTAATAGATGAAATAGGAATGCATTTTTATGTACACTACACTCCAGATTATCCATGGGCTGATTATCCGATTTGCGGATTATCCGCGCAAAATATTTGTCTGTAAATGTTGTAAAAAAAGTTGAAGGGGCTTTTTTTTATAAATACACGCTGTATTCACTCACATAATTTTAACCAACCTGTTATGCCCGCAACTGTATTTTGAAAGGCTTCAAGAAGATTTACGTCTTTCCCAGATCGCGAAACAAATATATCCGCGCACGAATGGAGTAACGTGGTTGCCCTGGCGTCGCGCATGAATGTATTAATGAAATTTTTGTCTTGGCTAAATAAGATATCCATGATTTTTTATTTTTGTATTTTTAGACTATAAGTGCACACCCCATTACAATTAATGTGAATAATTAAAAGTCTACTGTATTGAATTGCTTCCTTATATTGCAGGAATGAATTTGACCTTTACTTTCTACTCAGATCTATGAAAGTGGATTATCCGCGATTTTGGATTATCTGAGGCATCGGCCCCCTCCATTTGTGCAGATAATCGGGAGTTGACTGTACTACTCATCTGACCAGTCTTTACCTCTGAGAAGTGAGTGCGCTGTTGTACGGTGACAACCTGTAGGAATGGCAGGGAATAGCACGTGGGGTAACGGGCCAGTACGTAGTACAATCCGTGCACGAGCACAATAGATTGTGGGAAGCTTATTAAACATGTAAAATGTTCTGCTGGCCCAGACCAGGGCCTAGTACAAGTATTACTGTGGGAAGGGGAAGGAGCCTCTAATAGATACTAAATAAAAGTACCTAATAAAGAAAAAGGCTGGTGTACCACTGAGTAAAACAATAAAAGGCTGCGTCTAGTGAGAATTCATCAGCAGCATCTGTAGATTTGTCTGCGGTGTATATTGTGCTGCCCTCAGGTTGTGAATCAGCGGCAGTGAGGATCACCTCCTGATCACCGTCTACATCACTGCTTTCCAGCCCAATGTTTATAACTATTCTTTCGATCTCCTGCTCCATCACTGTGTCACAACACCAGTATTCATCTGCAATGTTTCTTATGTGCAGGCATACTTTCTTTCAGTCATCTAGAATCACTTCACTTAAACATAGTTGACAGTGAAAGCTTGCTCACATCGCTTGCCGCAACCTTTTGTTTTACTAAATTCCACATCAGTTCGACTGGATTAAGGTCACAGTGATAGGATGGTAACTGTAGAGCAGAAAATCCTCGTTCTTTAAAAATCCTATCCACGGTGTACACAGGCTGAGGGTTATGTATTTTCATAATCTGTAGCAGCTCTCTCTTTGTCAGGTCTTCTGTCATTGCAACGTTGTTCTGGCGTAACCACGCCAAAATATCCTACTTCCTGGAAGCACTGTGTGATATGGTGCATTATTGACGACTACAATGCTACCAGGTGAAATATTAGGAATCAGTTGCATCTGTAACCATTTACTGTAGTTAACACTGTTCATCTCATGGTGGTAATCTGCTGAAGCAGACTTGGAATCATAAATTAATTCTGCCCCTTCGATGAAACCCATTTCACCACCAGCATGCACTACAATAACCCTTTGTCCAGCAATTTGGTTCACCATAACTCCCGGAGTTTCATCGTGCTGCCAGCATTTCTTTACTGTGTAATGTGTAGGAATCCACGTTTCGTCCGTTTACGCTACAGGTCTTTGAGGGTTACTTTTATTTTGCCACAGTGCACATAGAAACGTTGCATGCAGTGCAACAATATCGTTTTGCTCCGTTAACATATGCCTCACATTTTTATATTTTTAAAATTTTAATCCCACGTCTTTAATTATTCTCCAAAGCGTACCTTTCTTCCCAATATACTGTATCTTTCCTTTCATAACCTTTAGAAGTATATGCACAGTAGGAATTTTGTGGGGTAGTTCGCAATATTCCAGAAAACTTCGGCGCACAGCATTTGTCAAGTTCAGTCTTATTTTGTCGTAGACGATGTTTACCTGGAGTGTAAATGGCCTATCCATCCTTTTCTGCTTTCAAACACTCTGGCAACATTACATACAGTCATTTCACTTGCACCAACTGCTTTCGCCGCCCTTTCAACAACTTTGTCTTACAGGATAATCAAACCACTTTTCCTCTTTACGAAGTTGTAAAAAGTAGGGGAGTGTGGGCATTTTGGCCCAATAAGGAGCAAAACTGGCAAAAGGTGCATTTGAATAGCATTAGTCCTCCTTCCCCCGGGTGCTGCTATTGGCCTACAGGGTCAATAGGGGAGCGTTGTCTTGACTGGGATTAGTTGCTGGGTTCTTTTGGTACAAATAGCACCTAAGTGCCCCTAGGAGGGGAGAGGAAGTGAGGGTAATGGACCCTTTTAGTACAAGTTGTGCCTAAGCGCTATGAGGTGGAAATAGATTTCCCTTCTCTGAAGCCAATGCCTGTACTAACCTATCTCTGCCCTTATAGCAAAGCTCCCCTCCCTTTGCTTATGACATACCCTCTCCTGTCCCTTCCTCTGCAGCCTATCTAGCCCTTATAGCATATCCCCTTCCCCTGTTATAGCCACCTGTCATGTCACACCCCTGCATTAAAGCATACCCCCGTACCATCTCCTTCCTCTCCCCCTGTCTTAAGACATACCCCTGTAGCCTCTCCTTCCTCTCCCCCTACCTTATGACATACCCTGAAACCTCTTCCCTCCATCCTTATAGCATACCCCTTGTATTACCCCTCCCACTCCTCCAGCCTTATAGTTTACCGCTACCCATTAGCTTATAGCATACCCCCTACCCTCTGTAATACACTGGAGATTCTCCCCTCTATCTTTATTGTATAAGTTCCCTCCTGCCTACCCCTCTCAACCATCCACTGCAGGCTCACCTCTGGAGACATCCTCTCCTACCAACTTCCGAAGCTTAACTGAGGTTGGCTGGGTAAATCACCATTATAAAATGCTCCCCCACCTTACTCCAACCAATAGTACATAAGGTAGGGCACCGTTTGGGTGCCTACAGCGCTCTCGTCGGCGGTGCACAGTGGACCACGTGACTATTGTAAAGACATGATGGCTCGGAAGACTGTTGTTTAGTATCGCTATATTTCCTTGCTCTTGCTCTTACTCTATGCTTCCTCTTATCCTCTTCCCTGCGCAGGCGCGTTCTTCTGGACGTGGGCACTGAGAATGCAAGTACTTACGAGCTCATAATTAGTGTGTGTGATAGCGTAGGTTGGGGACCTGTCCCCCATGGCAAGCAAGGCGGCTGCAGTCATGTGTTGTCTTTGAAATATTTTGTTTAATTCTTTTTGTAATGTTTTTTTTCTAAATTCCTTTTTCGGTCGCAGTCTGTTGAAAAATTCTCTCTTGGTCTTAAAATGTTATTTGTAGGGTTTTGCTATGTTCGTTGCTATTTGACTTTTCACATAGTGTTTGTTAATTGTTTTGATTATTTGTTGCCCGACTGCCCGATGGCTTTTTGCACATATGTATGTTGCTTTTTAGCTTCTAGCTTTGTTAACACCAGATTTTGACATTATGGAGCTTGCGGAAGTAACTACCTTTTGTGATGCCACGTTTGGTGTGTCATGTATTTCATGTAACTAAATTCTGACTTGCCCAGATATTTTCTGATTTCAGTTGATATACTATGTGATCCTTGTAAAACTAAATTAATATTTTTTGTAATTTTTTAAATAATAATTTTCTGTCTCACAGATTATAGTAAAGTCTACTGTGTGGACAAGTAATTGTACGTTCCATTTGTTTAAATTGCCAACTTTGTAACTATGTTAAAGATCATTTTTGATTAGTAAATCTTGCTTGTTTATATATTTGTTTCAATTTGTAATTTTTACTATCCGCAACACACGGTATGTTAAAGTAGGGTTACCTTAATTCAAGTACAGCAGAAGCTCGATGAAGCGTTCATGTTGGGAGATTTAAATCTAACCCGCGCTATACCGAGACAGACCAGAAAGAACAAAAAAAAATTTTCAATATTTCAATAAAGTGTTATTTAGCGCCGCAATGACTTATTTGCCACGGTATCACGTTAAACTTTCATCCTTTGTAAGTCGGCCCACCTTATCCGCGGTATTTCATTCCAGAAAATCCACTAATAAAGGAAACCGTGTGTATTTAAGACACCGTAATAACCTACATAAACCACTACATACAATTAATAAAAAAATTTTAACTCCTAATCTCAAATGCTACTATATTTGTGCGAGGTACAGATATTTAATACATTAATAAAGTGTACTACAACACTCAAATATTGTTAAAATTACACGTAGCTTGTGCATTGCGGCGCAAGATACATACAGCGACCCGCAGCAGCCACACTGCGAGCAGTCGCTGTGACTTGGCAACAGCGCGCGAAAGCCGGTTGGTCTACTGATGATGTTACAACACAGCACGGGCCTGATCTGCCTCGCTATCTCCCCATCCACCCTACACTGCCAAGGACATGCGCTGGGCAGACAGAGTGTGTCTCCACAAGCATTGATAGAATGGCATCTGATAACACTATTTCTCGCGTGTAATGCGTACTTCTTTGTCAACTATAAAAAACAGCAGTGGAACAAGCACAATTATGACTACATGGGCATGAATATATTTGACAAGGGGTTTAAAGTGAACTTCAGTTATGAAGTATTAGAAATTATTGCTGTGAGTGAAACAAACCCACGGATCTATATTCTACAAGTTAGTACAGGATCCTCTATACCAGGCGCCTTCTATGGGTGGGAATTGAAACTTGTTAAAAATCAAAGCTTGTAACTTGTAGATAAGGTACTAACATGTAAACAAAATTGGTTATTGATACAATAAAGAGGTTTACCGACAAACTCGGCGACTTGGGAAGATAAACGTGATATAATTCCTTTGCTTCACAATTCAAAGACTTCCAGAGTGTAAAACATTCAGGAGGAGCCTCATGTTCGTGCAGCTGTGAGTGAACATTGCATATGTATGGGGGAGGATTGTTTGAAGAATGATGGCTGGGGGAAATTTTTTTTATGCTTTCGGTGTCAACCCTTCTTGAGGGCGTGTGGTGTGAAAGGTTGAAAATTTATTTATTCACCCTAAGACGTCGTCGTGAGAGCTAATGTATGTCAGCATCAGTTTTCGTGTCGGAAGAAAAATATACACGTGTCCTGTGCCTTGCGTTGCCGTCTGCGTGGGCTGATGTTGATAAATCAATACAGTAGACTCCCGATTATCCGTGTGTGGATTATCCGATTTGTGAATTATCCGCGGAAAATATTTCATTTTATACAGTTAAAAAACTGAAAAAATTGTACGAAAAAAATTTTTTTGTAGATACACTCTGTGTTTACTCGCCTAATATTCACCAAAGTGTTATGCCCGCAACCATATTTTGAAAGTCTTGGAAGATTGAAGTCTTTTTCCAGCAGGTGAAACAATTAGGTCTGCGCATGAATGGATAAACAAAATTGTCCTGCGTGATATCAGTGATAATTTTACTTGTGTTTTTAGATTATTAGCCCATACACCCTAAAAATAATTGCTAATAATCGATAGTCTACTGTATTAATTTGCTATATTTTATTGCAGGAACAAATTTGACTCTTTTTTTTTCTGTCTACTGACATGTAAGAAAGGGTGAAAGTGGATTATCCGCAATTTTGTATTATCAGAGCCATCGGCCCCCTCCATTAGTGCGGATAAACGGGAGTTGACTGTATTATTTTATGTGTGTTTGCGCGCCATCGTCGAGGGTTGTTTCTCCACCCACCAGACTACGACACCAAATGCAATAACGTGACAACCAACATGTCAGATTTGAACTAACGAAGCTGCAATAGTGTAATTGTCTGTGTAAATATTTTTTAAAATTTTAGTGTTTAAACCTTTGAGCTGTTTTACTGGTGAGTACATGCCTTCAGTTTTGTGTAGAACTTTAATTTTAAATATATATATCAAGTTAATACGTATTTTTTTAACATAAAATGTGGGTTGTTAAACGTATTCAATGAATACGTTTAAGCAAACACGCAAGTTATTTGTGTATTGTTCGCCTTACGTTTATGGCGTATGCCACCTGCATTACAGTACTGCGTTGCGTTTAGACACATCTCTTAAGGGCTTGTTCCCGAGTTTTTTTCAGACTGGTGCCATTACTCAATTATTTTTTAACCAAAAATTTTGAAAAAATTTGAGTCAATGTGAAATCACACGATGCACAATACTGTGGACGCGTTTTTTAAAATAATGAACCATTCGCCAGTATAAAAATTGTTTCCCTTATTTTTGCTTATTTTCACGACGAAAAACGTGGTACTTTGGGTAATGAAATCTAAAAAAACTGCTACAAATTATATAAATGTCAAAACTGTGCAGCGAAATTTTGATATGAGTATTTGGTAGCAATAAAAAAAATATTTTCGAAATCATTGCAAAACTCCGTAACAAGGCCTTAATGGTACGTGCATCTCTCATACACCTTACAATACACTTTACACACAAAATGAAATGCTACTTTATTTTTAAAAATTTTTTTAACTCTAAAATAAAGGGAAAGCATATACATGTTGTTGCCTTTCTTTACAGTTATAATATTGCGTAAATAAAGTTTTAAACTATATTTGAAAACAACATGTCTTTAAATGTATGTAACTAAAGTTGTAAACTATAATACTGCCTTACTAAGGAAGAAAGCCTTATCTCCAAATTTAGAAAAATAATATTTTTATTATATTTAAATAGTTGGTACCAACACACATATTTTCACTAAGGATAAACGGCTTATAACCAGTCGTTGCCTGGGTAAAAAAATTACTAAGTTTTAAAATGCTTAAAACCAAAATTTCCGCTAATACTGAGAATAAAAGCCTCAATTTGTTGTTTTGAAGAAAGATATCAAAAAGCAATACCAAGTAAATTTCAAATATTTAAATGTCACAATAAAAGCAAAACATTGAATCCATTTACAAAAATGAGTGTGTGTTAAGACAAAATAAACTTTTTGCTCTCCTGTATAATTTGACCTCTTGGTGTTAAGACTTTCTCCCTTAGTAGGGCAGAATACATATTTGAATACAACATGTCTTCAATCAATATATTTACTGTTCTTTACGTATTTGAAAACAACTTTTGTACATGTTTGAAAATAACATGTCTTTAAAAACTTAATGAAACGCAAGCCTCTCTCAATCACATAATTGAAAATATTTATATAAATTAACAACCAAACATTTTATGTATACCGAATTCTCTTAAGGATTTAGCCTTATACTGAGTACAAAGGCAGCGCTTATAACATGCATGTTGATTAGTTTTGTACATGTCGACAAGTTTGTGGAAACCAATGTACGGGAAATGACGTGTCATGTTTATGATTTTAGTGCTAGATCAACAAATATTGCACGAGATTTTCTCTTGCCCTCTACCTAGAACCTAGACAGAAATATTGTCATGCATTATGGAGTTTACTACTTTGCACTCATCTTCGTAGCTATTAATACCGCTAGACCATTTAAGGTCGTGTGTTTCATGTGTTTGCAACCTGAATTTCTTTTTTGTTTTTGAATCAAGAACTGGCCAGTCATACGGCAGGAGAAATGTAAATACTGATGTGCTGAAATCAGTGTTCAAACCACTTATGGCGAATTCTTCAACAATGAAGGGTTCGGGGAAATTGTTAAAACCCTGATTGCATGCAAACATTTTTAAAGTCCTAGAGTCTAATACATTACAGTAGCAAATTTTTTTTCAGTTACTGGTTCTAACACTACTCATGCAGTCAACACGCAAATTCTTGGATCCTAGGGTGTGATGTATGCATTGTTGTTAGGCAGGAGTTCTGTATGGGTGCTACTGGTACGGGATTCAAACCAGCTGTAGACGACTTGTTGAGACTTGCACAGCACAAAGTTTGTTCTGGCGTTGACTTGGGTAGGTTCTATATCTTTTCTTCATCTGCTATACACAACTCGTCGGCTGTTGCTGGAAGCTCGGTGAGTGGTGTAAGACTTACTACTGGACATCGGGCATTGGAGCAGTTTGTGATTCTTCTGTGGAGCACACAGTCTATATCACAATAGCCATACAAGTGAAGTTCACAGTTGCATGTTTAGAACGGTGTTTCACCAATATGTGGTTTGTAGAGCACACTACGATAGCCAATGTCTACGAAGTCGTAACTGTCAGTCTTATGTGGTGTAAATTTAATTAGACTTTTTAACTTGAAAGTTCTGATGTTTTTACCACAGACATAACCGCAGAACTGTTCTCGCAACGACGGCGCACAGTATACTGAGGGGAGCTGACACCTACTTGCTAGTATAACTTGTTGGCATCTTGTGATGATGGTGGTGGGGATGAGAGAGAGACTGATGTCACTTACTTGTCGCCAGGTTGTATGCTTAAGTTCACTGGAAGGTTGACTCGCCTGTATTTGACAACCTCTTCTGGAGTAGATGGCGTCACACACACTGGGATGTGAAGCACGATGCTGCTCGCCTGCTCAGGGTTCAAGTCCTTGAAATGCTCGTACATGGCATCCACAGTACACGGAAGAGGTGTTGAGTCATACATGTGGTAAACGAGACATTTATTTACGTCTCCAGAAGCAATTTTATTGTATTCGCGCTCATCACCTAGAGGAAAGACGGTAACCTTAATGTGAAATATTCCCTCACACGATTCCGTAAGTGTCGTAAAATGCCAGAAGACCAATAAGCGTATTCGACGCTGCTCATGCCTTGTTTAACACTCACGTACAGATTTACTGGGCAATAGTTCATGTTTGTCACCGCAGAAATGTAGGTGTAGGTTGGTTGCGAACGATGGGTTCAGTAACTGCCAAAGCTGCACTATGTTGTTTGAAGTATACATCTCAAAGTCTCGTTAACAACTGATAGGTTTTATAACAACAGATGCACTTGGTGAGGAAACGTATTGTGCATCGTAAATACGAAATGAGGCGTACTTTAGTATGCGCATGCACGCAATAAAAGCAGACACACTTGCATTCAACTCCCTGTCACTCTTCATATTTCGCATTTGCTATTTCACAACTCCATTCACAACACAACATGTCAAATGGGTTATCTGTTTGACAATGTCTATGTATCTCATCATCACAGACCTCATACCAGATAATCATCGCACCATTTTCAGGCCGTACTAGCTTGTAATCAATGTGGTGTTCTTAGTGTCATTCACTCAACACTTCGTTAAAACTTATCTGTAGCAAGTTGTTGAAATTTGCATGGTAACTTTACATTTGGACGTAAATGGTAGACGGGATAGTTGGCGAGCTGACACTCCACAACTTCTCCGGAGCGCATACCTAAATAAGTATCAAAGTAACGCATCCAAAGTTCTCTGTGGTTACAAACGTGCATCTGCAGCAGTAAACCATAAGGTTTTAAACATACACACCTATACACAACCTGCACTGTCTCACAAGTTTGAGATGGGTCAAACAACACCGGCATGCTTGCGGAGACTTACTTGAAATAAGTTACGTCTACATCTACGTAACATTACATGTTTGAATGTAGCATATGTACGTATGTGTGTGTGTGTTTGTGATTATATGTAGCATTACATGTTTGAAGGCATGTATGTGCGTGCATATGTTGCGCAATGTCGAAAACCCATTGCACGCTACTGACGCAGTCAATAAATGTTACGAACTTAAAACACTATTACAATGGATGCTGTACGTACTACCGTGGGTGAATTAGAAAACATTTTTACAGCTACAATAGAGAATTTAACACTTGATATGAAACGAAGTCTGGAGGTTGGTTCTGATGCTCTGAAAGAGACTGCAGGCATAGGTAAGAATATGAGCATATTTGCAAACTTGATTGAAAAAACCACTTGCAAACATATTGTCAGAAATACAAAACATTTCAAAGAATGTTGTATAATTGAACCAATGTATGAATGCTAAACTGCAAATATTGCATACAAGTTCTAAATATGTGCTAATAACGCACTTTGATGGTGAAGTGTAAACATAGAGAAGCATTTGGATGATGGAAAAAAATTATTTACATATTTAAAGGGAAACTAATCATGTTGGAGAGTAAAATAGAGAACATACATACAAAACTCATTGGAAAAAAACTTGTCTCACAACCCGTTGTCGCAGCATGTAAACCAAACTAGATACATGTGGGGGAGCTTACAGGTGGTCGAAAGTCTCGCAGACATGCACTGGAAAATGGTGTATACATATATATATATATATATATATATATATATATATATATGTGATTGTGTGCATGTTTAATGTTTCTGCTCCACGATAATGTCCTTAACGGCGGAAGAGTTACGTGATGCAATAGCATCAGTAAAAAGCAAATATTTACTTGCTAAAAAAACTCGCCTTGCCCAGTACACAGTGAATGAGAAAATCTTTAAACCTGTAACGTCCTGCCTCGATAATTTGAAACAGACATCTCCGGTACTCTAACTTGGGCCCATGAAACAAGAAACCGCGACAGCTGAACACAGTCACATCATGCAAGAATACCTCAAATAAAAAACAGTGCAGCTGATTGTGACACAGAGTATGGCGTGTATAGACATAGAAAGAAACTCTATTTGGGGAAAGGTTAAATTTCATTCTTGCCTGGGGATAGGCTGAAAGTAGGCGACATCACAGTTGACGTTAGTCCTGGTTTATACGAATTATTATTCAAAAAAAAACCCAATGGGTAATATGACATTGATTTGGACTTGCATAAATATTTGATTGATTTAACTAATGTGGAGTGTAAGGAAAATTACGCATATACTGGTGAGTATAAAAAACAGCCCACCCCAAAGTTTCCTCTTTTAGTCACCGGTACAGTATCGTACAGGGAACTGGATTTAACAAACACGATAGGGATGCTAATTATGTTTACTGGTACAATCCGTATGAGCTTGTAGCACTTTTATGCTTATTATTAGAATCTAAGCAGGCTGGTAATAATAGCCACGAGTCTAAAGGTAGCTTTATACTCGTGGAACTAGAAGAAGGCGGATATATATACACATGAGTATCTAAGACTTGGCTCGCGAACTACATGGTCCTCATACAATTAATTTTAGTTCAGCGCTAAAAGCATTAGTTTAGAATTGTAAGTTTCTTGAAGCCAATTCGCCAAAATCAAAAAACAGCAATTCCAGACTATAGTTTTGCCAACATTCTGAGCAACTTCTGATGCCGATATCTCATACGTTTAATTGCGGCGCAAGAGATCACGCTTAAACGCATCATTCCTGGTAAATGTTTGCTAATGAATAAAGATCACAAATATAATTATTAAGGGGGAGCTTGACGAAAAACACAAATTTCGAAGTGTGTAAAATTGGTTATAAAACTTATATATATATTATGTTTTACAGGTTTTAACTACTGATTTGTAAAGAAGAAAGATTGTGCCTTGATTCCCCTTGCTCATAGCACAATAGCACATTCCAAATAATTAATAAAAAATTGTTAACTATCACACTTTAAACAGACGCGAATGTATTCTTCTCCATGGTTCCCTCGTGTGATAACAATGGAATATTGCATATTATAATTTTAAACAAATATATGAAACCTTTTCTTTCGAGTGGTA